>LAPY01001690.1:45508-60751 GCA_000970635.1 Eragrostis tef
TGCCGGTGTCCCCGCGTCGGGTCACGCCGAGGCCGTGCCGCCTCCACGAGGTGGCTCGTGGGCGCCAGCGCTTCACCCACCGCAGTCTCCGCCGGCGCGCCCGACGAGGCAGTCGCGGTGAGCGACCTTGTTTGTTCTGTATAGCGCGCAGCGATTCCTCTGGCCCGCTCTGCTGTGCCTGCAGCTAGTTTGATTTTCCTTTATTGGATGATTAACGCAGGTGAAAACGATTACTCTGTTCAGGAACCTTTGACGGTGGAACCGGCTCCGGAGACGAAGCTGAGCAAGCTGGCTTGTCCAATCTGCTACTACCCCCTCGCAACCCCGAGCGATCAATCGGCGTAAGCGGTCTCGTCATTTCCCTCCGCATCATCTGCCGATTGTTAGTCTGCGCCGCTTATCCGTTCGACGATATGTTCGTTACCAGTGTTGCGTCCAGTCTCGAATGTTCGACCTGCAAGAAGACCTACCCCAAAAAGCAGGATTACTGGGACCTTACGGTGTCTGTTGGGTTAACCGAGTACTCAGAGTCCATGCCTGCAGCGACAGAATTTTTCAGGTAAAGAGGTTCTACTGTCTCACGAGTTTAGTTGACTTTCTGGTGAGCTCAGTTTACTTAATGTGCTTAGGAGACATGAGGGAGTGAGGCATTAGGCATAGAAAACTGACATACTACAAGTTGAAATTATAACGTTTCTCCTAAATTATGGCATTATTCAGTCAACTTGTGCTTTTTATTTTTTATTTTTTATTTTGGCGATGAAGTGCTTCTGTTCTCTGATAATTGTAGTTTTCCTCCTAGCAGTTACTAATCACTGAAAGCATGCCTAAGGCTCTAACCGGTAGTGCAAGAAATCATAAATCTTTCTGAAGCATGGAGAATGTTGCAGCTTCTTGATATTGTGGCATATAGAGATGCAGCGAATGATTCTGCAAAAGGTTGCAAAGTTATTACTAGTATTGATGCCTGACGAACTGTTTGTGCTTTGAGGCACTAGGGACCAGGAATATGACTCTGTATTTTTCAATTAGCTTTACTGAGATTGTTCGCTAGTCCTGACATGTGATTATTCGAACAGGACTCCACTGATATCGTTTATATACGAGAGAGGCTGGCGCCAAAATTTCATATGGGGCGGTTTCCCAGGCTTAGAGAGAGAGGTCATGCTGCTTATCTATATTGTGTGCACATAAACATGTTCAATGGCATGTGTGAAGTGTCTGTATTACAATCATTATCATGTAAAATTTGATTAACAGCTCTTTTTTTCTGTTCTCAACGAGAAAAATAAGGCACCCAGATAACTTAGTAAGCTATTGGCTAATCAATACTCACGTCTGGTAGTAAGCTGCAACCAAGGCTTGAAAAAAGAGGCATTGTTGCATCCAGGATAGGCCCATTAGAGCTATTGGTTTATTACCAATCAACCAACCCTTTTCATTTTTCAGGCGAGCTGGTTTTGGCCAGTCTGCAGCCTTATCCCATTGTTCCTTAGCAATCAGGCTCTAATATCAAGCTCAGCTTGGTCTTGAACCCACAATCTAGCCAGGTTCAGTTTGCTTGGTAGCTTAAATGTATGTATTCAGAATTTAGTTTGTACTATGAGATATATGTTTTCAGACTTTCTGAAGAACATTGCAGTGACTGCAGTTTGAAATGGCAAAGACTTATTTGAAGCCAACAGTTGGAGGGACAATTGTTGATGCAAGTTGTGGAAGTGGCCTATTTTCAAGATTATTTGTTAAGAGTGAACTGTATTCTCTTGTTGTAGCACTTGATTTCTCAGAGAATATGTTGAAACAGTGCAAAGAATTCGTCAAGCAGGAAAGCATTTCAGATGAGTATGTTTTTTTCAGATCCTCAATAACTTTGTCATGTTTGATTTATGAAGTCTCAGCAATCACTTTTTACCGTTTTCATGTCAGTATTCATGCTTTGTTACTTTATGTCTGCGGTTATTAGTTTGTTCTAATTTTGAATGCAGACTCTAACATTACACTATTGCTGTTTCAGAAGATTGGCATTGGTTAGGGCTGATATATCCAGACTCCCTTTTGTGAGTGCATCAATTGATGCTGTGCACGCTGGTGCTGCAATTCATTGTTGGCCATCCCCAGCTTGTGCTGTAAGATACCTATTTGAACTGTCGTGTCTATAAAAATTGCTTTATGCATTTCACTATTGCAGTTTTCAAGAGTTTAGCAACATTTCATGCTTCATTATTACATCATTATTTTGACCAACTTCCTTGGTTGTCCACACACTTCTGCGGTCTCAAAATATATGAGCTCATGCCAGTTTTCCTATTTTCATAAAGCTCCTTCGAAATATGAAAGGAATGTGAACATTATTCATCCATGTTGAACCACCCCGCATGGTATACTTAAACACTTCCATATTCTGAAGCACTAGGGGGGGCCATGAACACCCTCTAAATAAGTACGTTTTTATTGAATAACTTCAACGAATTTTTCATCACAAGTCTAGTGTGTTGTCCTGCAACAATATCCTTTATGCAGCTTCTTCACAAGTCTACAAGGGGATCGAGCTCTATGCTTACCACTTTCCTCTATTTGCTGATGAAGGAGAAAGTGCTTATTCTCTCATAATCATTTTGTAGGTTGCTGAGATTAGTAGAGTCCTTCGCCCAGGGGGAGTTTTTGTTGCTTCAACATTCGTAGCAGATGTTATTCCACCAGCTATCCCAATATTAAGGATCGGGCGCCCGGTAATCCTAACTCCTAATCTTCCTTACACCAATTAATGGCCTTTCATGGGACAATAGCTGATGGATTGCATTCACAATCATGACCATGTTAAACCTGAACTGATCATTTTCATTGTCAAACATTAGTAAATTTAAGATTGTAAAGGGTGGTCAAGCTTTCGATAATCCAATGTTGCTTTCTGTAGATTTAGACTCATATCACTCTGCATTGTTTTTTCTTATGTTTTCTCTTGGAACTATATTGCAGTACATCAGTCAAATCACTGGCAATAATACATTCTTATCAGAAGTGGAGCTTGAAGATCTTTGCAAAGCATGTGGGCTGGTTGATTTCACATTTGTCAGAAATGGATTCTATATAATGTTCGCTGCTACTAAACCTTACTAAGTGACCACCGTCTTCCAGGAGGATGTGGCGAAACACACTTTAGCTTAGTATGTGGTGAGTGAAGTATTAGTCGTATTTAATGCCATTTATCTTCCTCTTTCAAATGATAAATGTTGAATTCGTTTCAGGTTCTGGTGTGCCCTAACGGATTGGAGCTGATAGTTTTGCTCAGAGGATGTGCGATGCTGGTAGTGATACACATGTTTTAAGTTCATACATTGCCTTATAAGATTAATTATACCAATTATTTGTATAAAGCATCCGATTCTTTCAATCATGTAAACTACCAATTGCCAGCTTATTATTCTTAGAATTGGTTTTTGTGATCACGAGCGACAAAGCTTCTATTCTGCTAGAATCTTATGAAATATAATCTTGATTGCAACCTCAGCATACTAGATGAAAAGTAAATTGGAGCAAAACATGGATACAACAGGGACTAGTTAATTCATTGGATCCAAACAAGGCCTAAATTTATGAGGTTGTTAGAGCAACTCCAGCAGTTATTCTAAAACTCATGCATCAAATCCTGCTTTAAGGGATGCATTAAATCCATTTTCAGAATTTGATGCATGGTTGCTCCAGCAGTTCTCTTAAAACACTCAACCTTTTCCTTGGACCCCACCCACAACGCCACATCACCACCCCACTCTTTTTTTTTAGAGTAAAAGGGTTTTTAAACCCCTGTCCATTATGCAAAAGCAGTCAAGACAAGTATCGTTTACAGCTCAGTTTTGTGCTCACGCACGAGACCTGATGGTCAAACACTCCAGCACTTACACGCGACTCCATGGTCACCGGCTTTTCCATAGCCATTTGCACGATCTACTTAACCTATCACATCATTGATCTTAGGCGTCAGTGCCCACCATTCTTCTTGCTCTTCCATCAGCTCAGCATTCTCAATCTCTCCGGTCTTGCCAAGCTCGCCTCTAGCTGGGAGCACTTTGCAGTGTACTCCTCCACGAACTTGCCCGAGCACAGGAGCCTCCAGTTCTTGAGTAGTACCAGGATTTGGCCCCACAAGAACTTCATATCGTTCCACCTCCCATTCTGAAAACACAAGTTATTTCTAAGTTTCCATAAACCCCATGTTGCTGTGAACATATTATAAACTACAAACTTTCTATCACTTAACCAATGAGTAGCTAATCTATCAAAGTTGGTAATTACTCCTAAGCCAAATAGATCATCTAGTTCAACCCACATTCTTTTTGCTACCACACATGTAAAGAAAAGATGATTGGTACATTCCTGTTCACAGCAAAACAAACAAGTAGGGTCTTCTACCTTTCTCCTCTTAGCTAAATTATCCCTGGTCAGCAGCTTGTTATTAGAAAGTAACCACATGAAGATATGTATCCTAGGGGGAATGTTAATCCTCCACACAGCAGAGGTATACACTGGGGTAATACCTCTGAAATTTATATCACCACCCCACTATTCCCCTTCTCCTTCCTCTCTTGGTCATTTCATTGAGCGTCTTTGATGCGTGGTCATCGTTCCTCGACCCGCGGCGCCACCCTTGCTAGGCCAGCCACCATGTTGTGCAGTCAGCTGCTCGCGATCAGGGGAAAGGCCGCTGGCCATCACGGACGTGTCGTCGTGTCGCCCGTCGCTAGCGCAGAGGAGAGAACGCCGAGGGAAGGCATTGGCGCGGCGAGGAGGCGTGGCGTCGCGCCGTGCGGACGCCAGGTAGCGGAGGAGGCCACGCTGCGAGGAGGCAGGGGAGCTTCCATAGAGAGGCTGCGGCACGGCGGCCCGAGTCTCGCTAGCGACCTCCATGGGCCGGGCGACAGCGACAAATGAATCCTACATGCTGACGAGCTCAGCAGATGGGAGGCCGCGGGGAACAGAGGGGTAAAGACGAGATACGGAGGTGCCTCACAGGCCGGCGATCCCTTGCAGTCGCGACTCAAGTCCACGAGCTCCAAGGACGCAGCGCGCCATGTCGCCCGATTCATGATCCGTCGCGTCCTTCTCTTCCTCGGCCACGGTCGTCGACGCGGCGGGGAACGCATGGCGGAGCTCCGACGAGTGGCATGCGTCGAATCCGAGGTTGGGGGCGACGGGAAGGCGGCACGATGGTGGCGCTGGCGGGAAGAGGTGGCAGGATTCATGGCCATGCCGCCACGGGGAACCATCGCTGCACGGAAGAGGGGGAGGCGGTGCGGGGCATCCCGAAGCTTCAACGGAGGAGGGCGGGACTTGGTCTAGCCATGGAGGAGCTCGGTGAAGAGCAGCTGGCGGTGCTCCGGTGGGTGGCAGGTGCCGGTGGTGGCATTCCACGGGGGGAGGCGAGTTGGCGCGGGTGGCGCGCGAGTGGGAAGGAAAGGAGGAAAAACGGTTCACGCCTGTGGTACTTGGAGTAGGGGAGAGAGGAGATTCCCTCCATTCACGGGATGGAGGAGGGGATTCGATAGTGCAAGAGCAACTTCAAAAGATTAGATAAAATATATTCCAAATTCTTTTAATAGACTAAAAGAGTTGGAGGAAACCAATAGACTCTCTAAACCATCAAGGGCCCATAGGAAGAGAATAGAGAGTGAAAGTCTTTGGCTAAATAAAGCTAGTTAAAAAGGTGAAATGAAGAGTTAGCTATTTTTGAGATGGATTTAAAGAGACCGTTGGAGAGCTAATTTCAATAGTACTAGCCATATTTAAAGAAAAATCTTGTTTTACCTAGACTGATGAAGTTACTCTAAAAGAGAGGATAGAATAGGGAAGTTTTTTTAAGATAAAGGAGAGAAAAGAGGAAGCACTGGAGTTGCTCTTAGAGCATCTTTAAGAGTAGACCATCTCTAAGAGACTTCCATAAATCTTCTTTAACTGAAAATGTTGGGATTTTATTAAAAAAAATCATCTCCAACAGGCTCCCAAAACCCCTTCCAACTTTTTCATAGCCCCAAAACTCTTCTCGCTTGTAGCTACAAACAGGAGAAGAATTAGGGCCCCCATCTCTTCTATTTTCTATGGAATTAATGTCTTTGTGGCCCCAAATGCATATGTGACTATAGGGGAGAACTATCGGAAAAGGAAAGAAAAAATGCTTCTCATAATTTTTTAATTGCTCCCAAAAACAAGATTATGAGGGTAATTTTATGTGAGTCTCTTGGAGATGCTCTTAGTGCGTTATTTTTGGTGACCATCAACGTCATCTTAAGGCTTGGTCTTGTGGGTGTAATTCATGGAGATGTGTTGAATCTTTGTACCTATTCAATGTTTTTAAATTAGAATTCCCTTTCGTGTTTACAACAATGGACAAGCATAATAAAGCACAACTGGTACTATCTATTTTCTTTAATGAAGGCAACGTGTAGGCTGGGGTGCTCTGCACCAGAGTGGATGAAGTCAAGCAGTCACGATTCCAGTATTCCATCACCACACAATGAACCCAATTGTTTAAACTTTTCTGCAATAAATTTATTTTTATCTATATATTGTACAATAATTATGTCATGAAAGTGTTATTCCAGAATTTTTACTTACATTATGTGTATATCAAATTATACATAACCGATGCAGATTTGGCACCTTGCTTACACTTCTATGACCTCAATTCGTAGAACTTCAATAAGATCATAGAAACGGCTTCAAATTTGATATAAATTCGAAATTTGACCTTGAAGCAACAATCAAGTTCAAGAGCCACTATCATTGATGAGACAGCCACTGAAATTTTGATGTGGAAACCATGACCAAGATTTGGCATAAAATTTCTCAAAATGGTTGTCTTAAAATTCTTGCTGCATACAGATATCGTAAAAAACGAAAGGGCATGTAGCCTATGGTTACAAGAGGTTCAGTAGCACATGAGGTCTTGGGTTTGACTCTCCGTGGAAAATTGGCTCGGTCTTCAAAAATGCTCTTAGAAGTATGATATGTATATGTGTGTTTATAAGAGTGAGTGTGCGTGTATTTTGAGTGTTTGAGTTGTACTGTGTAATAGAAAGATGAGAAGTGATATACGTCCGACTGCCATGTATGGCCGACGCGTCCGACTGCTCATATCAACTTATGCATTCACGGCACGGATCGCGGCGTGAACGTTTCAATCGTCTCCGCATTCATGCAATGATTTAGTCCGTTTAGTCGGACACGAGTCTACTCTATAGCTTTTTCTAAAAAAGATATAGTAAAAAATCACACTGAAATTAGTAAAAAGATACACGGGAATCATGCCGATATGCTGTCTGGGAGCGCACCATAATACATGGAAATTCATACAGCCCATCAGATAGTTGCCAAATGTGGTTCTTTCTCTGAACAATTCCATGTACAAGATCTTAAATATTTGTTATGTATGTATGGACAGTTTTACCTGATTTCAAGGGCTTCACACAATATATAATGTGTTAGCGTCACACGAATATCCCTGGTGGCCTGGTGGATGATTTGAGAGCTACGTGCGTACATTGCCGTCACAATGTCTGCTCCTGCGCAGTTCTTGCAAAGGGAGTCCGGCCCTCTCTGAAGACGACGACATCGCCGTTGACAGAGTGCTCAAGATGCTCAACAAACCCTATGTCAAATCATTCAAGGTAATCCTGGTGTCCCTGGAAATATATGTCGACGCATCGGTTTCCATCTTTCGCTTGAGATTGCAGACGTGAGCGACATCATCTTTTCTTTGATGATAGGATGAGTTTGGTGTGGTTTTTGACTGCGTGGACATATACAAGCAGCCTGCATTGGATCATCCACTCCTCAAGAACCACACCGACGCATCGGTTCGGTTACAGTACTCGTAACTTTTCTAGGAAATCATTCAAGATGCATAATTTGTTCATCTATAAAGAGGGAGGAAGCGAAATCTCATTGGTTCGGTTACAGTACTCGTAACTTTTCTAGGATTAACATCAATTAAACTGTATCCCCTGTTCCTTCATGAGCCCATCTGCAAGTTTATGCATCTTTTTTTTTTGGCGAACACGCAAAAGCTTTGTGCGTCATTTTTTATAGAAGAAGGTGATCGCAAATGGGTCGAGTGTAAGCGCAGAAGGCCGTAGCGCTATAGGCCGAACACTGCAAGTTTATGCATCATCAGTAAATTCGGTTAGGGTCGTAGTTTCAAGATTTGTCAACTGAAAACAGATATCGCCACGCTTATCTGCGGAAAGAACCGGGACTATTGCATCGACAGCTGAACCGATCCGTTTCAGTCGGCAAGAGACTTGCCCTGACGGAACTGTTCCCATACGGCGAACTCTGAAGCAAGATCTTTTAAGGTCATATACGCACTTGGGAAGGTCCAAACTGAACCAGGACAGTCTGAACCAGGACTTCAGTCGAGTGGAGGACAGCATGTGAGTCATTCACCTCCTAGTTTCGATCTCTTGCTACTATGTTACCTTGAGTTTATCAGTAATCCCACCATACCATATTTCTCCTGCAAATGACGCGCTCTCAATCTTTGGTGCAGTTTGCTCAGTTGCTGCTTACCAGCGAGAAAGGCTCGAAGTTCCAAGATGCCGGCGGGGTGCTTGAGGTGGATGCGCTCTATGTTCAGCCTGGTCAGATATCGTCGGCTCAGATAATACTTGTGGACGATAGCTCTGACAAAGTTGGCTGCGTACAATCCGGATGGCATGTAAGCTCAGACTTCTTTAGAAAAAACTTGTTTATGACCCTACACAACTCATGTGAAGTGCCTCACGCATCCTCCGTTCTGACCACCAGATCGATCCTAAACATGAAGGCGACGGCCAAACACGTCTGATGACCTACTGGACGGTGCGTTTCACAAGACACTCTGTTTGAATCTAAACCAACGCGTCTAATCTGTTATGTTCGTACCGGCTACAAGTGTTATTTTATACTATATCGACAAAATCTTCAAGGCGAGCTTTATGTTTCCAGTTTTTCTAATATGGTCGCTCTTTTTTTCAAGTCTAATAAAAGCATTCCAGGATTATGCGTATTCTTACTTGAGACCCTTGGTTACAGGCTGATGACTATCAAACGACCGGCTGCGTGAACATGCTCTGCCCAGGCTTCGTGGTGACGAGCCCAACAGCCACTCCTGGAATGGTCTTTCCATTCGGAAACCCCATTGGTATCAGCATGTCCAAGGTCCGTAATCAATAGTTCAATACCTCCATCCAGTTATACTATAAATTGATTATGCATGTTTCGAACATCGATCTCTGAAACTTTTATTTTCGCTAGACTGAAAGTGGGGACTGGTTCCTGTTCCTCAACAAAGAGAGCGTAGGCTACTTCCCCAAGCAACTCTTCAACAACATGGACGGCGCCACCGAGATACAGTTCGGAGGGATCACCTACGCGCCGCCCGGCCAGAAGAGCCCTCCTATGGGCAACGGCGTGGCGCCATCCTCCGAGCATAGCACTGCTGCCTCGACGTTCACACAACTTGGGGCAAAGGGCAACGTCGCGAAAAAGTGGGTGGCTAAGGATGTCTCTGATCCAGCCATCTACAATGTTGTGTTAACTTCGGACTCAAATACGGGTCCTCAAGGAAATGCCTTCCAGTACGGTGGTCCCGGAGGTGTCTAGAACTTGAAAACCCAAATATGTGACCTTTATTACTAGGTTTACAATGAGTCACTTACTCTGAATATTATGGTCAAAATGTTACCTCATCTCTTTCAAAATAATATGAATCATACATATGGACTGGTCAATGTTTTGTACCAACAATATATTTAGCGTCACGTCGCCCCGTACGTGTTTGATGTTTGGTACAAGGACACAAGAGTTTATAATGGTTCGGGCAATGCCCTATGTCCAGTGTCAGGTGGTGGTGAGTTCTATGTTCCTTGTGAAATCTGCACACAGAAGCCCGCAAGAGGGTTGATGCGAGCCGGTGCCCCAAGGACGAGTGGGAGTGTGTTACAAGAGGGTTTCGAGGAAACGGGAGCCGCTACCCCTCCGTTCCCTCATCACCAGGTGCCTGTGTGAAAAAATAAATTGTGAACTTAGAGAAAGCTAAAGTCCAGCATTCAGAGCCCTCCTATGGACAACGGCACGGCGCCATCCTCCGACAAGAGCAGCCCTGCTCCGACGTTGACACAACTTGGGGCAAGGGGGCGCTAACGTCGCCAAAGCATGGGTGACAAAGGATATCTCTGATCCAACCATCTACAACATTGTGATGACTTTAAAATCAAATATGAGTTCTTAAGAAAATGCTTTCTAGTACGATGGTCCTGGAGGCGTCTAGGATTTGAATCGGGGTAAGTGAGCATCAGTTGCTTAACGATTTAGTACATCAAGCATGGGGATCCATGATTAGTAAAGACAGACTAAGGGGCACATGCCCCTCTATCTATTGGGGCTCCATGAAAATATAGAGGAGAGAAAGAGAGAAGAAGAAGAATGATACATATAATAAGATACTCCCTCCGTCCCAAAATGTAAGTATTTTTTGACTTTTAGACATCACGTTTGACCGCTCGTTTTATTCAAAATATTTTATAAAAATATAAAACAAACTAGTAATGCTTAAAGTATACCTAATGATAAAACAAATTATAACAAAATAAATAATATTTTTTTATAATTTTTTTGAGTAAGACGAATGGTCAAATGTGATATTCAAAAGTAAAAAAATGTAGTACTAGATAAGCAAGCGCCCTCCGCTGCGCCAATTTAATAGTGTTAAAAGCTGATATTTTAAGCATGTTGGTAATTTCTTGATTTAATTGCATCCTAGTCATTTCACAAGGTTACTTCATGATTGCAAATGAATTTAGAGGTCACTATGCAACTGAATTGGTACGTGGGCAGTGGCGTCAGGTGGAGTTGGGTACATTTACTTTTGTTTGTCCGGTAGTGTAACAGAAAAAAAAAGAGTAAATTTTACGAAACTACAGCTATTTGTGTTGTTGCAAAATTTTTTTACTAGTTTCATAAAATTACAACTATTCTGACCTCTTGTTTTATAAAACTACATCCTTTTTTCACATGTGTCATTAACGAACGGGTCCATATCACATGACACATGTATGGATGACATGTGAGACCAAATCTAATAGTTGTAGTTTTGTGAAACAAGATGTCACAATAGTGGTATTTTTGTGAAACTGACTGAAAAAATTGTAGTCTTCTGCAACAACGACGTAAATAGTTGTAGTTTTGTAAAATTTACTTAAAAACTGGATCAGATTGACTGCCCAAACTTTGCTTTGAACAAAATAAACATGCATTAGAAAAATGGCGAGGTCCAGTCACCGACTTGCACGCAGCATAGAAGACACGCGCCATTCAAAATCCAAACAACCACAGAACATGAAAAATATCTAAAATAGGCCTCTGTCTGTAAAACAGAATAGGGAAAGGAACAACCAGTAAAACACGGCTTGGAAAAAGCCAGAGCACAACAAAGGACACAGAGCCATGCCGGGCCCAACGCGGCTGGGATGTGTGTAGTGCTGTCCAATCGGCCCGCCCGAGCACGAATTAGCCCGGCCGGCACGGTACGAAATTTTTTTCGAACCGTGCTGTGCCACCTGTCGTGCTGAGCCATCAACCCATGGCACGACCCAAAATTATATAGTAATGTCAGACCGGCCCGTTAGCCAGATAAACCGGTTTAGCCTGTTAAACCTGTTTAGCTTATTAGCGTAAATATATAGCAAAATGAGTATTAAAAGGAGGACTTGAGATACACAGAATCTAATGGTCTAGAGTGAAGCGTTTTACAATCAGACCAAGTATTTTTTTGGAATTCAAAATATACTTATACTATTCTCTATGAGGCTTGTGGTTCGGTGGGCCATTAACGGGCCTTTGCGTGCCGGGGCTTAAATAGGTCGTGTCTGTGCCGCCCGTCGGGCCACGCCTTTGGCCCAAGCACGACATGGAAAGTTTTATCGGGCCGGCTCGACATAAAATTAAATAGGTCATGTTGTTTTTGGACCAGACTAAAAATTACGTGCTTCAGGCCCGCTTGGTACGGTCCGTTTGAATAGCACTAGATGTGTGCAATGCCAACCCAATGCAGCTTGGATGTGTGTGGTGCATAGCGGGCCATCGCCAAGCCACTAGTGAGGAACGTTCCACGGCCCAACTTGAACCACCGACTCAGGGAGAAGCAGTTGATGCAAGAGTGTGAAAGTATTCTTTGCCTAGTGGTTAAGGTACCCGAATAATACATTTGAGGTTTCGGTAGGAGCGAATTTTTTAGGATTTACCGGCATTATGCATTAATTGGTAAGCGGCGTTCCCGTCGACAACGATTTACCGGCATTATGCCTTTGGTGACTTCGGGAATCTCCAGATCTGTCGGGTGTTCGGTCCTTCAGAGGTACTCATAGAAGTAGGGTTTGCGTATGTATGTTCATAGGTGTAAGTGTGCGTGTTGTGAGTGTCCGCGTGTAATTGTTTAAAAAAGAAAAAATTGATGCAAGGGTGATTGGGTGAAGCGCTGGAGCGACGCGTCAAACAGGACGTAGGGCACATTTACTGGGACTAACATGCTGACTCAGGAAACAACCGCGCCAGTCAAAACGTCGTACGTCCGTGGAAGCTACAACGCAGCAGCTATAGACTATTGTATATGCACTCCTTAGAGCTCATGCTTTAAGAAACTATCTTCAATGCTCTAAACACTTTTTTTTTAGTATGTGCTAGCTTAAAATATCACCTATTTATTACACATTGTATGTCCTGTCTACAATTTAACAAGCTTTTCTGACCTCACAAGGTTTGGAGGAGACTTCATTGTACAATTTATGTAGCATTGAATAATAATACATGGGTTATTTCCTAGTAATATTGCTCAAATCAAATGGATAAATATTGAACTATCCACCGCCAAAGCGAGTATGTCGTAGCCGATAGTTATCGAGCACAACTAATTTAGATGCGACAAACTCTAAAGGACTTCGGATACACTATAACCAAAGTTCTCCTCCTATACGAAAAGAGTGCCATTGCAATAGTGTGTTCTCTGTTGATCATAATAAAACCAAGCATATAGACATCTCGCACCACTTCTTTAGAGATCATGCAATCAAAGGAGATGTAGAAATCGGCTTGTGAGAACCGATAAATAATTTGCCAAAATATTTACCTACGCCTCTAGATGAGAAGCGGTTTTGAAACCTCAGAAATGAGTAATGTGGATTGACTTTTGCACATACATATTGTCCTTTTGAAACGGTGAGACGCCAATAAGAAGTAAATTTGGGCCGTGTTTCCACATGCGGATTTGACCTACTCGCATGGCAGGTTTATATTGGGTTGGGGTGATTGTCTTCTCAGTTCGCACATGTTGTCCACTTGTCCCTATACTTGTAGTTTTTTTTTTCTTTAGGGAGGGGGGGGGGGGGGGGGTGGGTAATTGGTAAGCGGCGTTCCCGTCGACAACGATTTACCGGCATTATGCCTTTGGTGACTTCGGGAATCTCCAGATCTGTCGGGTGTTCGGTCCTTCAGAGGTACTCATAGAAGTAGGGTTTGCGTATGTATGTTCATAGGTGTAAGTGTGCGTGTTGTGAGTGTCCGCGTGTAATTGTTTAAAAAAGAAAAAATTGATGCAAGGGTGATTGGGTGAAGCGCTGGAGCGACGCGTCAAACAGGACGTAGGGCACATTTACTGGGACTAACATGCTGACTCAGGAAACAACCGCGCCAGTCAAAACGTCGTACGTCCGTGGAAGCTACAACGCAGCAGCTATAGACTATTGTATATGCACTCCTTAGAGCTCATGCTTTAAGAAACTATCTTCAATGCTCTAAACACTTTTTTTTTAGTATGTGCTAGCTTAAAATATCACCTATTTATTACACATTGTATGTCCTGTCTACAATTTAACAAGCTTTTCTGACCTCACAAGGTTTGGAGGAGACTTCATTGTACAATTTATGTAGCATTGAATAATAATACATGGGTTATTTCCTAGTAATATTGCTCAAATCAAATGGATAAATATTGAACTATCCACCGCCAAAGCGAGTATGTCGTAGCCGATAGTTATCGAGCACAACTAATTTAGATGCGACAAACTCTAAAGGACTTCGGATACACTATAACCAAAGTTCTCCTCCTATACGAAAAGAGTGCCATTGCAATAGTGTGTTCTCTGTTGATCATAATAAAACCAAGCATATAGACATCTCGCACCACTTCTTTAGAGATCATGCAATCAAAGGAGATGTAGAAATCGGCTTGTGAGAACCGATAAATAATTTGCCAAAATATTTACCTACGCCTCTAGATGAGAAGCGGTTTTGAAACCTCAGAAATGAGTAATGTGGATTGACTTTTGCACATACATATTGTCCTTTTGAAACGGTGAGACGCCAATAAGAAGTAAATTTGGGCCGTGTTTCCACATGCGGATTTGACCTACTCGCATGGCAGGTTTATATTGGGTTGGGGTGATTGTCTTCTCAGTTCGCACATGTTGTCCACTTGTCCCTATACTTGTAGTTTTTTTTTTCTTTAGGGAGGGGGGGGGGGGGGGGGGGGGGGGGGAAAGAGAGTGCAACAGAAGAAAATGCTAGTAATTTAAAGTCAATATTACCTGTAATGCATACGGAAGCTCACGGTGTTTCCTCGTATTGTAAACAATGATAGTCCAGCAGGTGAATGATTTCTTCAAATTATCTACAAGAATGTAAGACCATTTGCTGAGTTTACTCCAACAAATACGCACTGCCCCTTGTTTATTTACACAGCCCAAGATAACGCACGACACCTGTCCGCCCACGGCAGGGCGGTGGAGTTTGGCCGTTTGACGCCGGGAGACGGAGGGAGACGCACCACGTGACCAGCAGCTGTGTACCAAACCAAACCCGCACCACGCTCGCTCTCCCCCTACCTTCCCCTGCCCCTGCCGCCCTCCCACTCACTCACTCCCCGCCCGATCTCCATCTCCATATATAACCAGTGGAGGTACAGATACCTTAACCCTCCCTCACGCCTCCGTCCGTCCGGTCCAGATCCAGCACCGCCAGCCACTCCCCGCCGCCGTACACACTCCCACTCGCTCCGCTCCCCCAGATCTCCCGCGGCTGCCGGAAAAAGAAAAGAAAAGAAAAAGATGGCGCCTTGGCCGCCGCGGCCCGTGCTGGTGCTCGTCTTGCTGCTCGCGATCCTCTGCTCCCACATTGCGCTCTGCTCCTCCGCCACCGACTCCGGGAAGCCGAACGCCAAGC
>LAPY01001690.1:69484-100909 GCA_000970635.1 Eragrostis tef
ATATAGAAAATTTCGAATGCATATAAAATAAATAGAAACATTTCCTACATAACTTTGTTGGCTTGCGTTTTCAAATGATTGATTCATCGACGAGCGTTAGCATGGTCCAAGTAAATATATGTGTTTTATATGTTGAAGTAACAAATTATATATAAATGTAATAAATTGATTGCTCAGAGTAGATGATCGGGAAAAAGAAAAAAAAAGAAACATAATTCGGCTCCCATTATTTTTTTAAGGAAAATTCGGGTACCCTTTTGCTGAGCCAAATTAGAACCTCTACTAGAAAGATGGCGTGGCCTTGCCCACGCCTGATTGCCCGCCCCAATGCATTTATAAGAGAATACATACTTTTATGGTAGAATGTTCAAATAATTGAAATTGCATGTAACTAAAGTATTCTTTTCACAGAGTGTATACTGAAAGCAATATATATAGGGAAATAGCTTAAGGGACATCATAATATCAGTTAGGCTTAACATTTACTGGCTACTTTGTTTTAGAAGACCACCTGACAAAGAAAAAATGAGCTATTTAAGCTGCATGTATTAGATGATGCAATCCAAAAGAAGTTTATCAAGATCAACAATGCAGGCTCACAAGCGAAGAAAGAACAATTTTGAATTGGAAGAGAAAAGATTTATCTGATGCTATGTTCTGCTATCTTGTTATTGTGATGAAATGAAATGGTTTATCATCCAAAGAGTATAACATGCTTCACAGATTAGTGAAAAAACTGCAATGTTCTATCCTGGTGGCTTAGTGGTGACAACAACATAGTTTAAGCTAAAGTGACGACCCAAGAACAATAGTTGTACAGATTGAATCGAGTAAATTTGTCAATGAATTGACTTGAACTGGTGATATTAGACCTTTCTACAAAGAAACAGAACATGTCGCGCTCTACCTGTGTACTTAGTGGAGTATTTCTTTTAGTTTGTGATCTCCGTAATTTGCATGTATCTTGAAAAGCCTTCAGAGTTCTAGTTTGGTTTTAATGTAGTTTGAAATCAAATTTTGTTCAGTTTCAGCATCGAATCTTTGCTTATGTAAACAAACACTAAGGAGATTGAGCAGATAGTTATGAAAACATACATTTATGTTACACATACTTAGTTGCAATAGTGCACTTAACTCACCTAGTAAATTGCAAAAAGGACTGTGATGCATCCATACCTCGAATTGTTCTGCCTTGGCACTGTAAGCCTTGTCACCAGCATGCTGCAATTGAACCTAGAAAAAACTGTATTAGGACCGAGATAAGGCAAAACTTATGAGTCGAGAGTATATTTCAAGAAAGAATTATCCTATACTGTCTAGTAAGGTAACTCTTGAAAATGTGTGTGACACATAATTATCATATTCTGGCTATTAAGGCAACTTTTGAAAATGTGTGTGACACATCGTGTAGTGTCAGGGCGAAGGAAGCATCATCAGGATTGTCCTCAGAAACAGCTCGTACCTGAACCTTGGTCAATTTCACGGAGTTCTATATTTTCTCTAGTTTATCTATTTCCATGAGTATCATCAGGATTGTGCTCAGAAACAGCTAGCGTATAAGAGAGAAAATTCTTCTGCAACACATCTAGCGTACATACCTTAGAGGGAATCAACTGAGTCACCCCTGATTGGGAGATGATGTTGTTTAAGCAAATCTTTTAGCTACTCCTGTTATAAATAATATAGCCCCAATTTTCCTATAAAAAAAATAATAATACAGCCCCTATTAAGTGCAACTCTGTTAATCGGTAATGTTTTTTTTATAGCATCATGATGTTGTGCCTTCAGCTGTAATGTTAGCCAGATGCAACCAGCTGCAACAATAGCAAGCTCGTGACTGGGTCTGCTACAACTAACTGAATAAGCACAGATATTTAATCAGGCAACTTTTTAGTAGAAACTGTTTTCTTTCTGTTTTCTGAGATGGTTTGGTAAAATTAGTTTTAAGTTGAGACTGTAACTGAAATTTAAAACACGTGATCAGCCGGCACTGCCAAACCGTGGGAGGAGTCAATGAAAAGAATAGTTACCAAGTGTTCAATTGCAATGTTAGAGTTGGGTTGCTCACGGTTTAATTTTGTTTCTGTTGATTTAGTTCCTCAGGAAATGAAATAGCAACCACTACAACTCAGTGTATTCTTAACGAAAAACGCATGTCATGTTCTATACTGGATGGTGTCCACTTTTCAAATTGAGATTCTGCAACAGTCTCCTCTGGGATGCTTTATCTTCACAATTTAGCGTTCAGTTTGACCACCCTGTCTAAATGCTTGCCATTCTAAAATTCTAATTTTAAATTTAGATCGCCTATATAATCTTAAATTTTATCATACAGTTGTACCCATATCTCAATGAGATATATTAGTTTGTGTCTAGAATTTTTTTTTGTAAAGTATTCTAAAGCAGGCTCTTCCTAGGCATTTCATCGAGCACATGTTGAGCAAAAGTCTTGAGCAGAGGGAGCTGGATAAAACACACCTGGTTGATGTTTCAGTATCAGCTTGGTGGCGTCCATGACTTTCTGCGTGCATCGTCCATAGCCCGGCACGAGGAGCTGTGGCGGCCGTCGAAGCTGATGCCAGGGTGGGTGGGGAGGGGGAGGCCGGGAGGAAGGAGGGGGTGGGGGGAGAGGAGAGGCCTAGGAGCTTGCCGTGTCCGAGCTCTCCCATTAGAGGCGGCGGCGGCCGTGAGCTTGCTTTCTTTTTTCCTTCTTTCTGTTCTATGGGAGATCGGTGGAAAGAAAGAGAGGAGATGGGAGGACCTGGAGGCAAATTAGGCATGGAGTATATCGGACGGGCAACATTCATTAGAGGAAGGATCCGATGGTGTACATTTTGAGGATGACGTGGATTGACTATTTTGTAAAGAAACCGCGCCAGTTTAGAATATTAAAGATACTGGACCGTTTTGGGCCGCCCATCGCCTCTAAGCCTCCAACAGATTTGACGAAATCCTCCCAGCCCAGGCCAGGCTACGAAGGAGGACTCTCTTCTCACCGTCTCGCGTCGCTCGTCCTCGTACAACTGCCTGTCTCTCTGTTGCTCGCTCTCGCGCAGAACCCAGCTCATCCCCGCAGATCCGTGGATTGCTTCGAGTCGCCGCAAGCCGCCGCGCTCGTCCTCGCGTGCGGCTCTAGGTGCCGGTTTCTTCTCCCTCTTCCTCTCAGATCCATCAACGCGAGCCGACGGCAGCTTCAGTTACCGCTTCTCCGGGCCGCCGAGACTTCGTCGGCGTCGCCTCCGGACTCTAGCGGAGATGTGGCAGCTGGGCTCTGCCGAAGTGGCGCGGGAGTTTAGTGCTATGTGAGGAAGCACCCATCGCACGACGTCGGCGATGACTCGCATCTCTCCTTCATCTAGTTGCGCAGCTCGATTATTCAGTTATTTAGTGTAGTTTAGCTTGGTACGGCCGGCCGATGCATATGAGGTTTTGGGCATTCTGCACGGCCGCGGCGTTAGATTTCTCCGCACTGTTCTTGTACTACTTGGCTCCCAGAGGTTGCTTTGCCTCGACGGGCGATTTTGGGACCGGCTTCACTGGATGCAATGTTATTGTGTGTGTCAAGCAGTTACTTTGATGTAATTGATGTACTGATCCCAACACTGATCTCGCAGAAGCAGAGGGCAGGACTAGTACAAGAGAAGCTGCTCCCGTTCCTCCTCCATCCCTCTGCCTCCTCACCTAGCACCAGGTACTCTACTTTCAGCTGCTGAGGTGTTTACTGTGATAATTTTACATGCTAAAAATTAGGTAGATTGATTTCCCTCTTCCTTATCAAACTGCACACAAGAGCTTAGCTCATTATAGTAGATGATAGATGGAATGGGAATTGTCATCAGAGTGCTGGATTGGCAATGTGTGATTACACTGGATCATTTGAGTACGTTGTTTGATTACATTGTGTCTCGCAGGGAGCACCATGTCAGTAGGCTATGATCATTATTTGATTCTTTGTGACATGCCAATTGCTTGCTAGCCTTATATTGCTCTTCAAAAGCTACAGCACTACACACTGATAATGAGTATACTATTTCAAAATGCCACTTTCACATATACAAAACAACACAGATCACTGTCCATGCCGGCATGCCCTGATCCCACACCATGCTCAGCAATAGAAATCTATATAAGGACCCTAAGCCCAGTAAAACTAGATCCTCCACCAAACTGCTAAAAACCTGCATCCGCACAACATATCAAACTCGACAAAGTGACAAGTATGATCGAATAATAGGTTTGTGTGATAGATGGCGAGGCTGTGAGCGGAAGGCAGATATATGGGAGCAGCATTTTGCATGGGTATAGATAACAGCTTATTATTCTAGTTGGCTGCTGTAGCTGACCTGGAGCACTCTGATCTGCCAACGAAATCTATTGACTCCTAATGTTTAATAGCCCTGCCGTTCAGGAACGGTAATCCATGGAAACTGCTGCCACTTGGCATCAGGTCAGGAGTTAGTATGTTATGCACGCAGTGGAAATGAATTAGTCCCGTCAGTGGAGAGGAATCACCTGAGATGGGGATGACGAATTGCTAGTGAAGGATTGCAATTGGGATGTGATTATACGAATTTGGGGTGGATATCAGAGAGAAACCAGAGGAGGAAGAACAGAGGATTGGGGAATTTCAGAGCTTCATTTCATCAATAAATGGAATGAGTGCAGTGGCTTTCATCTTGTACCCAAATACTTACGGAGACACCGCCTGGCCTGTGTGCCTCTCATCACACATATTGCATTGAGGACCAAGCCTTCTCTAGTATTTCCCGTGCATGGAATGCAATAAATCTTATTTTCATACACGCGCCCCGGATTCAGATTGGCACACTGCTCTGTTTTCTTAGTTAAATATTACTTGTGCGTATTCATTTTTGCTGATATGTCCATGTAAGAGTCTAATTTTGAATTATCTGCATAGCTGCTGCGTCTTTGCTCTACAGCTGTGCCTGATTTCATGATAAACGGAGTTAATGTCTTATGCAACAGTTGTATTATGTGCTTATTTACCATGATTCTGTACAATGTTGACTTCTTGTAGCTTCATAGTGCATTATTCTGTAGACTGAAGGAAAAGGAGTTGGTGGCTGAGGTTGAAGAAAATCTGGATGTGCTTGACTTTTATTACTTACTGCTTGTGAAAGGCCAAAGGTGTCTGACATAGCATTCAAAATTCAGCGCCAGGGGTCAGGGAGCGATCTACCCCAGGTTGGGGAGTTCGTTCCTTTTCCGGTATCAAGGAGGGTAAATTCTTATTCCATCATGATGGAAGCAGACATGGAAAATGGAAGGTCCTACCAGGAAAGACCAAGAACCTTTTCTACTGTACGAAGTAGATCATCTTTGCCATTGGTATGGCTCATTGCTAAGCTTTCTCAACCTTCTAGACACATAAGTAAAGCTTCGTCCGCTGTTATAGATATTTAGCTTCCATTCACATTTTCATGCTTCATAGGCTTATGTGTTCAACAGATTCATTTTTTTTGTTTAAGTATTCACTTTATTGATTTTTTTTTTGTATCCGTCAATGTTGCTTAATGTATACCAAATAAAGTTTAGCAGTCTATTGATGCTACATCATGTATTCCTATCTTCTGCATTGTTCTCTGTCGTACAGTTCTGTTCACTAATTCGTCCGTATAGTAACCAAATTAAGCTATCTATTTTTTTTTATCATGTATGGAAAAAAGTTATTTAGCTCAAAACATTGAATTTGTACATTGTGTATTTATTTTTCCTTATATCTGTAATTTGGTATGGAATGTTTAAATAAGAGGAACTGATAGGCAAGATTGAACGACATGCTTTGATGAGTGTTTTTTGCATCCAGCTATGTGGTGAATCTTGTCAAGTTTTCTAAGCTACCTGCATGATTTATGCTTTTTCAATCCTCAAATTCTGCTAAATAAAAAATTCTTGGAGTTTACATTCTGTTTATCAGTCGGCATAATTCAGTTAATACGGCATGATCAACGTCGGGCAATTTTACTTCCTCTCATTCAGTCCCTTTTTTGGTTACCACAGGTCTTTCGTATGTTGATGAGGATCAATCCCCGTGCCTTGCTTATTCTTTTTCTTTTGGTTATAAGTGGCGTTCTCTATGTAGGAGCGAGTACATCACCAATCGTGGTCTTTGTGTTCTGTATATGTACCCTCAGTTTATTCTTCTCTCTCTACCTCACCAAGTGGGTTCTTGCTAAGGATGAAGGACCTCCAGAAATGTCTGAGGTATTAAAAATGGTTCCCTTCAGCTTGCTGAGAATGTATCAACATTTTATCTTCTATACCTTAACTGTTTTACCTAATTTTTCGCTATGTCTTCAAAGTGCTGTGTACCACCGTTGCTGACTTGCTATGCATATCATCCTTTCCGCGGTTAACCATCTAGCCTGGAACTCTAGAATTGTGCCTGTTTATCCTGCAGATTTAAAATTTATTAGCCATTTAAACTGTAACTCTAGAATTGTGCCTATTTATTCTGCATATTTAACAATTAATTTTTGTTGAAAATTCTGTTAGATATTGGATACAACTTTAATTATGTTTTAGGTGTCCACTTCAGGTCATTCCTGTACCCCATTAAATGTGTTACAGAGTGTTCTTTTTAGAGTTAGGCTTTTCTTGAAAAAATCTGTGGTTACTGAGATGCATCCATCTAGTATGGGATTATTCATTGCTTTGACAAGGTTGCTTTAGAGTAGTTCATGCAGTAATATTAAACATCATTTAGCAATATAAGATAGCACAAGAGCTATATGAAATATCAGTGAGGCATTTGAATTATTAGATCAATTTTCTAATAGGCCAAACAAATCAGCAAAGAAGAACATTTGACTCTAGTTTTATTCATATGTTTGCACAACAAAGCAAGCGACACATGTATGATGATATGTGCTATATATTTTTGTTTCAAGTGTATGACGATATACTATTGACTTATTGATGTAATTAGTGGATTTTGCTATATAGTGTAATTAACTTTGTTTGGACTCATAAGTTAAGTTGAGTCAGTGTTACTACTCACATTTATGTTGCCCTCTGCTATCCACTATGTTTTCTTTTCCCAGTTTTACCATCATCATTGAGTTCTTGACATATGCATTATTTAAGTCAGTGAGTTTTTTGTTCAGATATCTGATGCAATAAGAGATGGTGCTGAAGGATTTTTTAGGACACAATATGGAACCATTTCTAAAATGGCTTGTATTCTGGCCTTTGTCATCCTTGGCATCTATCTCTTTCGTACTACCACCCCACAGCAGGAGGCATCTGGCTTAGGAAGGTGATTTTTTACCATTATCTGCATCATAGTTATGACAATGTCGTGACAACTCATGAATCTTGTAAATACGCAGGGTAACATCTGCATATATTACAGTTGCTTCTTTTCTCCTGGGAGCCTTGTGTTCTGGAATAGCTGGCTTTGTTGGGATGTGGGTGTCTGTACGTGCAAATGTTAGAGTTTCAAGTGCTGCTCGGCGCTCTGCAAGGGAAGCATTGCAGGTTTTGTTTTGCATCCTTCGTGTACTGTCTAGTAGTGTTGATCTTCTACGAGAGTGTCTGAGTCATGACAAATTTCCTCAACAGATTGCTGTCCGCGCTGGTGGTTTCTCTGCCATTGTGGTTGTCTGCATGGCTGTATTTGGCGTGGCAATACTTTACTCAACCTTTTATGTTTGGCTCGGAGTAGATTCACCTGGTGGAATGAAGGTTACTGACTGTAAGTTTCCTCTACACCTAATATTCAAAACTGGCATCAGATGGAGATCTGATGATCTGATCTGACTATCAAGAATGCTATATAGCCTAGTAGATGGTTAACCCTTTTGTTTATGCTTTCCTTTCCTTGCTTTGAACTTTTCTTCCTCGTTCATAGGCTTGTCATCTCTAGCCTATCCCGACTTTTTATTGCTGTTCGAAGTACTCTGTTTTGCTTATCCGACCTGCGGTCAGCTAGTTACCCAACTTTCATCGATGGCTACAGAGAAGTCATTTATGTTACTGGATGTGGGACAGTAAAATCAACTATCTACTTTTAGGACCATAATATGGTACACTAGCAACGCTGAGTTCAAGCCCTTCCAAATGTTTTGACTGGAACTGGAAGTGAGTATTTTAAGCCAAAACACTGCTGTTACAGATTGGTTTTAGCTTCCCTGTTATCTTAACTGATATGCTTAGAGTGTGATATATCTAGGCGCAATGGGTCTGCAGAACAGTGCATAGAGTATGATCCATTCACGAGTTTTCAGTTTTAAGTGCCTTTGCAGAGCACTTGCTGTGTTAAACTTTAATTGGTGTGTAACTCTGATGTGGATTTTACATTATGTTCTTGTCGACTTAGTTAAATTACATATAAAATATACAATTCTTCTTTAGGCCCTGAAATTGCAACAAATTATGACCTAATCCCATACACCAGTTAGGCAAAATTCGTAACTAATGTAATGTTCTATGCAAAGAAAGACATTATTCAGTTACTGATTCATTTGATTTTGTGCAGTGCCTCTTCTCCTTGTGGGATATGGTTTTGGTGCATCTTTTGTTGCCCTTTTCGCTCAGTTGGGTGGTGGGATATACACCAAAGCTGCCGATGTTGGAGCTGATCTTGTTGGAAAAGTTGAGCAGGGAATACCGGAAGATGATCCTCGTAATCCTGCTGTCATTGCTGACTTGGTATTTATGTTTCTTTAGAACTTCTTTTTCATATTTTCATATTCGGTATATCAGACTTTGCTCATACATACCTGGGCAGTAGTGATGACAATAATATTATGTGCTTCTTAAGCTGTCAGGGACATTCTCATGTAAAAACCTGCTTTCATTTTGAACCTCAGTGAACGGTTGTGCATGGTACTACAATACTCCCTCCGTTTAACAATACACGTCATTCTAGCCTTACCCATTTTTCTCAAATTACATGTCATTCTCACTTCCCAATACACCTTTCCCTCTTCCCAATACAGTATTCTCTCTTCCCACTACACCTCTCTCTCTCTATCTCTCTCGTTTTCAGTGCACCTACCTTTTTCACTTCTTAATTTCCGTGCCCAACTCCAAAATGACATCTAAAAGTGAACGGACGGAGTATGTTCTAGGCTTTTTGCTGTCCTAATGACACATATTCTTCATGACTGAATATTTGCTGTCTCGGCCGCAACAGTCAATACAATATTTTCTTTACAACTAGTACTTGGTTATCATATATTTCATGTTTCACTACTATATATGGTTTTATATTTAGTTGTGTAACAAATATAGC
Organism: Eragrostis tef; assembly: GCA_000970635.1. Classification (NCBI taxonomy): domain Eukaryota; kingdom Viridiplantae; phylum Streptophyta; class Magnoliopsida; order Poales; family Poaceae; genus Eragrostis; species Eragrostis tef. The sequence continues at coordinate 78,744 of LAPY01001690.1, forward strand.
TACCCAGGTTGGTGACAATGTTGGAGACTGTGCTGCCCGAGGCGCTGATCTGTTTGAGAGTATAGCAGCAGAAATTATCAGTGCAATGATACTTGGAGGAACCATGGCAGAACGCTGCAAAATTGAGGGCAAGTCTCTTTTGTTTCACATCCAATATGCCTGGTTATAATTTCTTGTTATAGCTTATATCTTAGTCAATCTGAACAAAAGCGGTATAAGTTCCCATAAGCCCCTACGTTTTTTTCCCAAAAAAAATCAACTTGGAAAGTAATAAATTGTACAAAGCAAAACAATCAATAATAAACCCTGGGAAAAAAAGGGAAAAATAGTAAGGGATTGTAGTGTTGCTTCCTCAATAAGGTCTTTTTTCATGCTTGCAAGAATGGATCATTCCTTTCAAAGATTGTTGCATGGAATTAATCTGTAGATGTCACTATGCGTGGACTGTACTTTGTTTTGAAAAAAAATATTTGAGAACCACCTTTTCTATCCATACTTTTACTATCACTTGTAATCACTCCAGTCTTGTCTATATAATCATATATACTTTTTTATCATTGCAGATCCCTCTGGTTTTATTCTGTTTCCGCTTGTTATTCATTCTTTTGATCTGGTGGTGTCATCGGTTGGAATACTCTCAATCCGGGGAACACGTGAATCCGGAATAATTTCCTCTATTGAAGATCCCATGGCAATTATGCAGAAAGGATATTCAATTACTATTATGCTTGCTGTCCTTGCATTTGGAGTGGTAAGTCATGTTATTTTAGCAAATAATTTTGTTGTCTGGTCTTTTGTCTTGCTTCTTGCAGTGACAGTTGTAGTATCTTGCTGCTATGAAATTATTCCGTTTGTTCACAAGGGTTGGGTTCAGGAAGGAAGGAATCACATTATGCAATCAATGTACTTCACATAGTTTGTTGAATTTCTTTCATGTAAGGTTCCCATTAGCATCTAAGGAGTTTTCCACAGAGATGACAAATCACCAGACCGGGGAAAGGGGACAACAACAACATAGCCTTTTGTCCCAAGCAAGTCGGGGTAGGCTACGAAAGGGGAATAGCAACATAAACTAATATGCTGAAAATATATTGTAAACCACAAGCAACTCAGTAATGATTGCTACAAATTAATCTTGATTGTTGAATTCTATTTTTTTATTATTCATATCTCCTAAAACACATGGAATAGACTCTGTTTCTGACATCATGTGGTTTAGTTTACCTTGTAAACCTGTACCCATTTTCACCTGAAGTTTTTTTCTTTTCTTTTCCACGCACCTTTTTCACCTAAAGTTGCTTTATGACTATTGCTTTTGTTGTATTTCCAGTCTACTCGTTGGCTCCTGTACACTGAACAAGCACCTTCGGCATGGCTAAACTTTGCGTTGTGCGGGTTGGTGGGGATCATTACAGCATATGCTTTTGTTTGGATCTCCAAGTACTACACAGATTATAAACATGAGCCAGTCCGCCTTTTAGCTCTTTCAAGTTCCACGGGCCATGGGACTAATATTATTGCTGGAGTAAGTTTGGGATTGGAATCAACAGCCCTACCAGTTCTAGTGATAAGTGTAGCTGTCATATCAGCGTATTGGCTGGGCCAGACCTCTGGCTTGGTAGACGATTCTGGCAACCCTACTGGTGGTCTTTTTGGGACTGCTGTAGCTACAATGGGGATGCTTAGCACAGCAGGGTATGTTCTCACTATGGATATGTTTGGTCCTATCGCCGACAATGCTGGTGGTATTGTGGAGATGAGTCAGCAGGTATTACAGACACACTTTTCTTTGTGCATATAGGTGATTTTAAACTTTTTATATGGGTTCTAGGAAATGTCTCCAATAAATTTTAAATACTTTCACCATTATAATTCTAAAGCGTTCTTTGTCCGGTAATGGTTGATACGATATATTCAGCAGATTTTCCATTTATATGTTTCATGCTTATGTGGAATTTGACCGTCTATATTGTCTTTATGCATCCTAACTCCAATTGGTATTGGTGCAGCCTGAAAGTGTCAGGGAAATTACAGACGTTCTAGATGCTGTGGGCAACACAACGAAAGCTACTACGAAGGGATTTGCCATAGGGTCAGCAGCACTGGCTTCCTTCCTCCTGTTCAGTGCATATATGGATGAAGTAGCTGCTTTTGCCCAATTGCCATTCAAGGAGGTATGCTGTATGATATGCATTGCCTTGCCTTGCCATGTGGAATATTGAATTTATGTGCTCATATACAGTGTTCATGCACATTGATCGCAGGTAGACATAGCAATCCCAGAGGTTTTTGTGGGTGGTTTACTAGGCTCGATGCTTATCTTTCTGTTTAGTGCATGGGCTTGTTCAGCAGTTGGCCGAACTGCACAGGAAGTTGTAAATGAGGTCAGGAGACAATTTATTGAGAGGCCTGGTATTATGGTGAGTACACGCTATAATGCAGCCTTTAGTTCTTTTAGATGCATATAAAACCGATGTTAACTTCTACTTGATGCCATCCAGGAGTACAAAGAGAAGCCTGATTATGGACGTTGTGTTGCAATTGTGGCATCTGCATCCTTGAGAGAAATGATAAGACCTGGAGCTTTAGCAATTATATCACCTATGGCTGTTGGTGAGTATTTTAGGCCATATTTATCGCAACTATGCATTCTCATCTGTGTCCTATATGCTTTTTTGATTTTGGTTTACCTGGTTTGCAGGTGTTATCTTTCGGATTCTGGGCCACGCCACCGGCCAGCCTCTTCTTGGAGCTAAAGTTGTAGCCTCATTGCTTATGTTTGCAACGGTTGCTGGTATTCTCATGGCACTTTTCCTGAACACTGCCGGAGGTGCCTGGGATAATGCTAAGAAATACATTGAGACTGGTGCGCTTGGTGGCAAAGGTAGCGAGTCTCACAAGGCTGCGGTTACCGGTGACACGTAAGTTGCTCAGTTATATAATGCTCCTACCAGTATCCTGTTAACTTGTTGGTTTCTTGAGTTGAGTTTCCACTGTTGTTAATAGTCTCTCTTGTTTTTTAATTGATGGCGTTAGAAAAAAAAAGGATGTTAAAAAGTAAAAACACGAGGGGATGACAATATTCTCAAATGTAGAAGTAGTTTTATCTCTGATTCTGAGTGAAATCTAAAGGCTGAGATACACTTTTTTATGTTGCAGGGTTGGAGACCCCTTCAAAGACACAGCTGGCCCCTCAATCCATGTTCTCATCAAGATGCTCGCCACAATCACATTGGTCATGGCTCCAATATTCTTGTGATTAACCTTACATGAAGCTTTGACATTAACCCTGCGGAGAAGTATTAATGTGTCTTGTAGATGAGGTGTTATTTACTTGACTGGGCTGTAATGATTCATCGGCTTTTAGTATTGCTGCATATTGCATCGAAAGAGTATCCCTCTCCCCCCAAATAGCACGGTTGATATTGTACGGATGATGCAAACGCCAGAGGATATATCGTGACTAGAGTTCCTTGGACTATTCATGAATCTTTCTTTGGTTACTTACACATTTTTGTGGTGTGGACTTGTATGATTCTCCGTTGTATCAGCTGGGAAAAATAAACTATCGGTAAGCCCTAAGACGAAATTATGTGGAAGCCGCCTGCCGTCACTATGCTCCGTATTCGTGTCGTGGTTGTTTATTCTGTTTGTGTCAGCATTGTGTGGCGAATCCTTTCAAAAAAAAAAAGAGCATTGTCTAGCGAACTGGAGATCAGCTATCTCTTCTTTTTTTAGGTTGCTCTTCTTTAGAAATTTAAAAGCTATAATGCTCATAATCTTGAGCGTTTAGCATGTGAATCCCGGGTGGTATTGACTGCATCTTGAATAAAGCTGCTTTAGTTGCATAAAAATGCAAAAGCCCCGAAAGTCAGAGCAAGGTGGATTGGTTTGAGCCCAGTACAAGCCCTCCCCGCGTCAAGTTTCATTTTTCTAGTCTCAGCCCATTTGCTTCTTCCCGATAATTGCTTGTCCCTGTCGGCCTGACACTGAGGATTTGCACTCGTTTCTGATGAGCAATGATGGTGTTAAGCTAGCATCCTTGGGGTTAGTGGTTAAGGCACTCGAGTAACATCTTTGAGATCCAGGGTTCGACTCCTGGTGGGAGCGAATTTTCTAAAATTTGCGTTAAGTGGTAAGCGGCGTTCCCGTCGAGGCGCCTTTGGTGACTTCAAAAATCTCTAGATCTGCCGGGTGCTAAGTCCTTCGGAGGTGCTCATAGAGGTAGGATTTGCGTACGTGTGTTTATAAGGGTGAGTGCGAGTGCGTGTTGTGAGCGTCTGCGTTGTACTGTGTAATTCTAAAAAAAAAAAGCTAGCATCCTTGCCTATGTTATCTGTAGATGTACATAGATGCTCCTACTATTACATAACCTATGCTCCCATTACTACATAACCTAGAAGACCAGACCATGTTTTTAATTAAGTTAGCAATCTTACAAGCTCGCGTAATAATTCTGTGTTTGTAATCGTTGTCTCTCACCTCCAAGTTGGTACATATTACTATATTTGTCATTTTGTCTGGAATGATCAGAAAAGCTTGGCACTGCAATAATTTGAGAAGTGAAGTTAAACCCTGCAAGGCTAATTCTAGCTGTTGGTGACCTCATGTGGTGATTTGTATTAAATCCATAGTGCGGTGCTGCATCTGGAAACAGTACGAACTTAGAAATATTTCACTTCTAGCGGCATATTTGTACGTTCATATAGATGTGAAGAAACGGTCAAGTGTTGATATGATCTAGCTGATTCGGTTAAGTTATTAGAATACACAAGAATTTGGCTGGTGTCTGTTGCCAAAGCAATACAAATTGCGGGGCGTGAGCTATTATGATATTTATCTAGTTTACTGTCTTTACTCCTACGCCACAAAAATTCTCGTCCCATGGACATTCTTCTTAGTCAGCCTTTTCTGCCTTACTATTCAGGAACAGGATTTAATAACTTGTATCAACAAGCATTCATGACATTTTCGATCATTCCTCTTTTTTTTTTGCCGGTTTTCAAGAGAGGAAAACCAAGTTGATACCAAAAAAAAAAAAATTACAGAGAGTGCTTTATAATGTAGGCTTGGAGAACTCAGCAGGGAGCACACTTTCTTCACCTGTGCTATGCATCACCTGATTAATCTGTAACTGAAAAATAGAGAAATAGCAATGAGAATGAAGTACTGGAGCAGACACGTCTTCAGAAACTAAATATAGTTTAAAAAGAACGAGAAAGTACCAATACCTTTCAAGATCACATTCTATCGTGCGCATGTACGGTCTTGTTGCTCTGAAACAGGCTCATCCTTAGAGCCACTGGTACCCTCCATCTGCTCCTCCTGCTTCACCATTTCCTCTTCCCCGAATATATGAATTTCGTGTCTTGGACGGTTGGGCAGGAGAGATGCTGCACTTTTTATAGTGGCCTTTGCAGCCTCGACATCACAAACCCTTGCACCTCGACAATTAATACTGACCCAGAGACGCTTGAGGGAGGAAAGGTGACTAATACCAAAATCAAAACCAACACCATATGCAGATAGTGTATCCTGCACAACGAATCTAAACCAAAGTTTGTTGAGCCTTGGCATTGCTCCTGCTTCAAACTTCAGACTCAGCATGCCCTTACTGTTTCTCCAGTACATAGAAGGAAGGAAATGAAAATCCTCAAGACGCGGGAACCCACTGGGGCTGATTATGAGTGATTCCTGAGGGTGTTTAGTTGTGAAAATTTGGAGGCGACGCATTGCATTCAAATCTTTAAGCATATTGACATCTCCCCCTTCCACTTGTTCTATAAAAATAGACAAATCAGTGAGTTCTGAGAGGTAGGATATCCACTTTGGGAGCCTTGATAAAATGGGTCCAATGCTAAATGTCTGCATATGACGCGGAGGAGGGTACCATGAGTCCACCAAGAAGTCCATATAACAATGTTCCATTGTCTCAATCCTTAGAGATTGAAGCTTTCTTTCTCCCAGCTTACAAAGTGATGATATCAAAGATTTCTTGAAGCCTCCTTCATCATTAATTGCACCATCAGCACACCACCTGATCCCAATCACCTTAATGTTTGTTAGGTTCCCTAACTCTTGAACAACTTGTGGGGAGTTTTTGCTACAATCCAATAGTGATATCTCCTCAAGAGCTCCTATTTTACGAATCCCGTTTGGCAATCCAACACCTGCAGGCACAAATAGGTGCACTAATTGTTGTAACTGAGAAACAGTTGTTGGTAGCTCTTTTATCCTTGTATATCTTAAGTCGAGTGTCTGCAAATATTTTAGATTTCCAATTTTTATAGGGATCTTGCTAATATTGCTATTGTAGAGACTTAAATATCTCAAATGGATCAAATTTCCAATATTCTTGATGTCACTGTCCTCCAGATTAGAATAGTCTTGTAGATCCAGAACTCGTAAAACTTGAAAATCTAAAAGAGGGGCATCTTCTTAATATCACCAAATATACTAAATGACCGAACATGGGACAAGATATTGGTCCCCATCAGCCTAAAAATTTGTCTTTCCATGTTTGCCTGGAGGGAGAGACGTCTTATTTTGTTAGTCGAAGGCGTCAGCTTACCATCACCCACTACAGTAGCAAAATTTTCTTGAATGGATAATGATACAATAAGATCGTGCATCATATCATGTACCCTGCAAGCTCTTGGTTTTCCAGTGAAGTCAGTTTCCACTGGTTCGATCATGTTTCTATTGATGAGCTCGTCGATGTAGCATTCTGCTGTATCAACTAAGCATTTCCCTGGTTGTTCGGCAATAAATCCTTCAGCTATCCATCTTCGTATCAGGCGCGACCGGCCAATCTTTTGATCCTCCGGAAATATGCTTAGATCCAGGAAACATGCCTTCAAATAATGTGGGAGATCATAGTAGCTAAGAAATAATATCCTTTTAACTACTTCCAGATGATGATCCTGTTCAAGTGCAGATACAAGAGAATTCCTCAACCTCACCCACTCATGTTTTGAGGTTGGTTTGGTTGCTAACAGACTAGCAATATTAACTATAGCTAGTGGCAATCCGTGACACTTTCTTAGTATATCACCAGTAACTTCTTTCAGGTCAGCAGGACAATCATCTTTGTCGTCAAAAATCCTTTTCAAGAACAATCTTTTTGATTCATCATTATCAAGGGGTCTCATAGGATAAACATACTCTGTGTGTGGGAAGCTGCAAAATTTAGCAACGTCTTCAATTCGTGTAGTCATTATTATTCTACTTGCGTTATTGTTTTGGGGAAAAGCACACTGTATTTCTTTCCAAGCTTGTTTGCTCCATACATCATCAATTATAACAAGGTACCTATATTGAATAATTTGGAAAAGATAAAGCATTGCGTTAGTATGTTCCAAGGCGTGTGTTCAGGAACCATTCGATAAAGGAAAACAGACTTGTGTTGGTGGAGAAGTGCGACATGCTCAAGAAAGGGAATATTTGCTTACACGAGCCAAACATAGATTTTACTAGATTTGAAACCACATTGAACAGATGCTAACTCCCATACCTATTCTGTGAATTGCCAACAATGTTCATGTCATGTTCAATACTTGAAGCGCTTATATGGTCTCAATGGTTGAAGTTTTTACATTTTCATTTTGTATAACCACCATCCGTAATTTGACTGAAAGCTGTCTCCTATTTTGACGAGATACCATGATATTGTTTTCGCTTCATCTACTAAATTTTTCTATCCAATGATAGAATTTGTATGCATCTATTTGTTTTCCCCTTGCATTCTGGATATGAACACAATTGAACCAAGTAGATAAGATGGCTGATTTTGTAATCATGTAGTGGCATGCACATAGGTCCTCAATCTCAACGTTACAAGTTATTAAAAAAAAATCTAACATATGAGTAATATGACCAGATAGGCTGTCTCATGTATTATTGCGTACCTTTTATTTTGTAGATAGTCCCTATTCATATTCACAAGATGTAGATAGTCCAATGTTCTTACATAAGAATCTTTCTGCATCCTGGCAATGTCCTGATTTCGATCCTCTGTATTTGGCCTACTTCTCTTAAGAATCTGGAAGAGTGTGTCAGCAATAATCCTGTTGACATTAGGACTTCGGGATACAGAAACGAAAGCCGTGCAATCGAAATGAATTTTAACCTTTTGGAGAACCTGATTAGCAAGTGTTGTCTTGCCTAATCCTCCAAATCCAACAATGGACACAACCTTACGCTGTGACTGGCAACCAATACCATCGACGAGCATCTTGACAAGTTCGTCCATTTTGGTATCAATACCCACAAGTCTATCTGCCTCCTCAAAGAGTGCAGGCAACCTGGGATCAATTACCACAGACTTTGGACCGGAGGCGGATGGATCAAGTTTATATCTCTTCTGCCGATCACTAACCTCCAGAACACGTTCCTTCAGCTCATGAATTTGATGACCTATATGATACTGTGATTTCAGAGTAATGACCTTGTTTATGATCTTGTTGAAGAATCCATCACAGGTGTCAACACGGCCAAGGTGGGTCATGAGAATTTCAATGCAATCGTCGATGTCGTAGGACAACTCCCTCAATTGATTCATCCATTCTTTCGCTTGGGGGTTTGCTTCCTCCAACTCTGACAGCATCTGCAAGGCGGTGGTCATGCTGCTTATTTCATCTAGCAGAAAGGCAATCTTCTGACGCACACCTTTGAGCCTGGCATACTCCCTTTCTAACAGGGTGGCGAGCTTGCCTAGGACGGGATTCATAATCGCCATGAGAGCGCTCACTGTCACTCCAACCATCTCTTCCTGTGTGGTGTCTGGCTCTCTGAAACTTTGGATGCGCAAGAAATGCTTGAACGATGCTTCTAGCTATCTATACAGAACTTCTCTGCACTGGAAGTTTCGTCCATAGTCGGACGGGAAGAGGAAATTGACAGGAAATAATGGCCGCTGACTTATCGGTGGCTTGCGCATGACACTTGATGACCACTGAAAGCTACTTTACGTAATTGCACAGCTGGAAGAATCAGACTTTTCTACACGACTTCTCGCTTCTCTTGCTTAGTCATATGAATCAAATCTAGTTCGATGACCAACTGTTATATAATTTGAGAAAACTCACCTTATTTGCAACGCTCCCCTGCTTCAAATTTTAACTTACAGAAGAATGGAGTAGGGAGAAATCGTTAATGAAGCACTCAAACAAGTTAATTTAGGTAGTACCACAGTAATATAAAGCAGAAATCGCATTTTAAAGAACAAATGTAGATTTTGGAATGAATAGATCAACATTTGGGCCATGATGTGAACTCACAATCATGGGTAACAAAATTCCATTGACACAACAAAATGGGCAAATCATGCTACTATCTATACATTCATTGATAGGCAGTTGAACCGACAATGCCAGTAATAACAAGAGAAGCGACAATGCTAATAACGACAAGACCTATTTCACTTCATTTTAATGCAAATCAGAGGCAAAATAAAAGAGAAGAAAAGTATTGAATAAAAATCTCTTGGGAAAAGTACTGAATAAAAATCTCTTGGGAAAACAATGCAAATCTGTTTTAACTTTTAAGGCCCCTTGCTGAAAATGTAAATGCTCTTAGCATTGATGGTGCCTCTGCTTCTCCTCCCTCTTTACCATCTCCTCTACCCAAATAAATTTATCAGGTGTTAGACTGTTGGGAAGGATTGCAGCTGTGTTTTTTATGGTGGCCTCCACCTCAGCTCTTGCGCCCTGACAAAAAACGGCTGTCCGGTGCCAAAATAAAAAGACACTTATCAGAAATCATGCCACTGCGCTGTGAATCCGAAACCAAGCTCTCGATCCTCGACTCTTCAAACGCTGAAATGTGGAACTGCGGGTAATTATGAACATTTCATGCGTGGATTCCGTTGTAGCAAGATTCAGATGGCAAGGCAAGTAAACATTGAAGCATAATAACACTGATTCTGTGAATGTCTGGAGTTCGCGTGGAGGGAAGAGTCAGCCAAAAAATCAGGCCTGCTCTTCAAAATATCCAGAGAAGTAGTTCTCCCAGCTTGGGCAGAGACAATACCAAATATTTATTACAGCCTCCACTAGATTCACCACTAGAAAACCAGTCAATACAAAGAACCTTCAATTGGTTATGTTCCCAAGCCTCCACTAGATTCACGTCAATTTCAGCGAGATCAAGTTTTCACAGCAAACCAAAGGGAGATTGACACCAGCTAACTGAACCTTAGGAGGAGCCCAATCGTGAGTCGAATGACCATTGATCAGGCTTGATCACTTGGAAAACTGGCAAACGAGGAAAACAGGTGAAAGAAAACAACGGATTTGAAAGAAAGCACATCAATTCTTTTGATTGTGCCCTGAAGTGGATTTCGCTCATGATCAGAACAAAACTTGACTTTCAACTATTTGGGAACATTAATTCCATTAACTTAATACCTATAATGCCTTTCAGGGGAAAATCTGAGGGTTGTTCTCATTTCATCTTCATACCAAATGAAGGCACATTACAAAACAGAAGTACATTGTCCCAGTGGTCAAACCCTTATAGCGCTAAAATAAGCAAGTCACCCAGCTCAACCGTCCATTCACTCCCATGCTGCAGATGATCCATCGGCCACCCATGTAAAACACTAATCCTCATCAAACTTGATCTTCTTGGCTTCAGGCCGAATGCTCCCAACCTGTACAATCAAAGAACACACAAGCGGATTAGCATACAAAAGAATTATCAGTTCCTACTACAGAGGGGTGAATTTATTGGATTGCTCAAATAACAGCAGGACAACAAAGGGCATATTGCATTCTTAAAATTCCAAAAGATCTTTCTTGCGTGTTTTGAGAAAAGAAAAAAGAAATGTTCAAAGGTGTTTTGTGTTGTCCAAAATGGCAATTGAAGATGAGTGCCACATGTTGCCCATCTATGATTATACATTAAATACAGTGGCAACATCGGCGCCCAGACAGAAAGACTGCAACATTTGGATCGCCTATCATACTGTTATAGTAAAACAAACTCCTAGAGAAAAGACCAAACATCAGAAGTGAGCCCGAGTTGATGTGGTAAATGGTAATCATATTTTCTATTTGCAATTTATGAGAATCAGCTGTGAACACCTATAATTGTGTTCATAGCCTTTATGTGTCTCACAATCGTGCCGTAGGTTCAGAACATACAGTTCATCTAGTGACTTTCACTATTCTACCAAGTCCCTCCCAAGTCACAATGGTGCTTGTTTGATCCCAGATTTGTGATCAACAAATCAGTCTAATCATTCAAAAGTCAGAATCAACATGTGCCAAAGTTACACTTCATGATGCATTATCTCTACTTTCTAAAAAGTCTGAGAGAGGTCGTCGGATCGATTTTTCGTTTTCGGCCTGCAAAGCAGAGTGGAGAAATTCGAATCTAAGAGGTGTGCTTGGATTTTGGAGATTAATTGAGAGGGAAAGAAAGAAGATACTATTTGGGATCCGTTTTGCTTATCTAATGATATTGGTAAGCTTTATTCTTGCTGGTTAGTGGAGCTCAAGTTCGTCTTGAAGCAAGAATGGATGGAGGAAGAAGCCGAGCAAAAGGTTATCTGGTGTTTCGGCCTTCAGCTGTTTCATACTGGCACCTGGGTTGTTAGTTATGGCCCATAATAGATGAGCACTGCTGGCTTGCACGCTACACGCCCCAGCCCACTGCAGGATGTGGGTCTCGCCTGGTGCTAGCCGCGTGCACTGCTGTTTGCATCGCTGCTACTGCTTACTTGCTGTTACTGTTCGTATGTACAGATTTAATGGGGGGAAATGAATGTATGAGGGTCGTGTGCATGGTGCACCTCACCTTCTATGCTAAGGTCAACAAAATGTATTTTGTTTGCATGCTAGCTTCTGTACCATCAAGCTAAATTCGATTTTCAATTCACAAAAAAAGAGGCTAAATTAAATTTTAATCATGGTAGCGTAGGCAGTGAAATTAAACCGCTAACTAGCTACAAGGCAAAGTACATTGGCTTGTTTTTTTTTATTCTCCCGTTGCAACGCACGGGCACTTTGCTAGTATGCGATAAGTTTCCATTTGGCCATTTCACAAAAGTAACTGTTACTAAAAATGGAGTTATTCTGTTTCATCAGGTAATACAATTTTTTGAATTTAATTATGTTTGAACAACAAAATAAAATTATCCTGGTCAACCAAACCATTTTTTCTTACATATCATCTCAAAGTAAAATAAGCATTACATTTGTCATGAGAAACTAAAAAAAGGTTGGCAGATTTAACATGATTATAACATCCGGAAGTAAAATAAGCATGTGACAAAAATTGGGATTATTACCAAGATATCAATGACTTGAACTAGGGTAATTATGGTGTTGAATGAGCAACACAACAGCAAACGAAAAGCAACGTTATGAATAGGTAATTTCACAAATTAACACGCAACATGAAAGGCATCAGATTTGTATATTTGACCAAGATTTTCCATTAAATAGATCAATAGTATGTGGAGGTTTACTTACAAGGTCTGGGCACTCATAATCAATACCAGCAGCCTTGATTCTTTTGCGACGCTTTTCATGTCGCTTTACAATTCCTTCAACCATCCTTTTGTGCTCCTCTATAGTTCTATCCTGCAAGCAACACAGCTGTTTTAGTACAGAGCACACTTCTTTGCAATAATAGTAATTAGCAATCCATTACCTTGTTGAGTCTCTTTCGTTCAATTGCTACCCGGTCAACTGGAATAAATCCCCGTCGTACCCCTTTCCATCTGTACAAAATTGATAATAAGTTATCGAACTTGCAAAGAACAAGAATTTCATTCGCTTTTTAATCAAGAAGCAATAAATAGCAGCCATGCAAAGTAACATTAACCATGTCATCAGCACAGCATATACAATGCACTGTACCCATTTCAGCTCAAGTGCCACGTTTCATGCCAAGTAAGGGCAACAAGGAAAACTGATACAAGAAGATTGTTTCTCTTACAGAAATTGCTGAGATGTTTAAGACAGAATATATCTTAAGCATATCAACCTTCTGCTCTGAATTTATTTTCTGGTTTGAGACTTAAAACTCTCTGGTTTGTGACTTACAAGTTGCAGCCCCATGGACAAAACACACAAGAAGTCTTTCAACAAAAAAAACATCATCAAATCCGTAAAAATCCAGTGCACTAATTCATTATGTACACAAAGGACAACAAAACTAACAATAACCTATTGAACCATGTTCTTGTGTTCTTGAGGCATGGCCTAGGCGTTGTGAGGGGGGGGGGGGGGGGGGGGCCCCCGCCACAACTCTTAGGCGCTGTAAGGGGGATGGGTCGCCACAGGATGGCCCAACACCTTAAAAATATGGCTATCGACACTTGCCAATATCATCTCAATGGACTAGGGTACTTGCATTAGATACATACATCACTCTTATTTCACAAGATGCAAAGAGCTCAAGTCAGTTTCACTGAGCAGATGGATTTATTTTCGCAGAGACGCAGGCTTTTATTTTTTGAGTACATGAGATGCATGTGTGCTTAAACCAAACTACTTGGACCATCCATGGTACATCGGATTTCTCTTGTTCTCAAACAAGTGAGTGCAGAATAATCAAGTACTTTATCCAATAGACAGTCTCGCAGGAGACACTTACAATTTTGGATGAACTTTCTCTGGCGGAACAAGTGCAATTTGCAGCGCATGCTCGAACAAGAGGTAGTTGTTTATCTCATCAGCTACAACCTTCGCCACCTGATACACCAAGTCCAAAAACTGTAAGCAGCCAGTTAATGACGAACGTTTCACAGGAGAGATGTCTCAAAGAGTGCTTACATCAGGGTTCTCAAACTCGATGAATCCATAATGCTTGGACTTTCCAGTCTAAAAGTGTCACAAAACAAAAGTTAGAGGTTTACAAATAATGCACATGAATCATGTCTTACAATAATGCAAGATACCTTGTGGTTCCGGGCAATCCTAAGCCTCTTGACAGTCCCAAACTGCTGAAAGAATCCTGCAATGAGATCATCAGAACGAGTCCTTCAACAACCTGAACTTTCGTGTTCCTACATCCAATCTATTCTGCACAGAAACCCACCTTGCATCTGTTCCTCGTAGAAACCGTGGGGGATATGCCCGATGTAGAGGACGGTGGCGGTGTTCTCCGGCTCCTCGGGTTCCTGCTGCTTCCGCAACCTCTTTCCCGGCGCTCCCTCCAGCGGCTGCAGCAAGCACAGCACGAATAAGAACTAGAATCTGGAACTTTCTTTTACTCTGATAAGACGCAGGCCGCCGGAGTTGAGCCACTCACCAGGAAGTCCTTGCCCTCGCCGGAGCGGGGCGCCGCGGTGCGTCGATTGAGCACGCGCCTCTGGTTCCGCTTCTTATCCTTCATCCCCATGGCGCCGAAACCTCTTCGCTTCTCCTATGTTACTCTCGGAAAATCCTACTCATAGAAAGGAAATCACAACCAAAGCACGAGACGGCGCGCCGCAACGGAACGCCGTGAGATGAATGGAGGGTTCCCTACCTTGATTCACCGGCGCGGTGGAGGCGGCAGGCTCCGGTGCCTGAGAGCGGCGATGGTAAGGCGCGGCTGGAGAGGACAGGAGCCGTCGCGGGTAGGACGGCAGAGAGAGGGGTTAGGGTTTGGCGGGGGGGGTAAGATACCTTGTGGTTCCGGGCAATCCTAAGCCTCTTGACAGTCCCAAACTGCTGAAAGAATCCTGCAATGAGATCATCAGAACGAGTCCTTCAACAACCTGAACTTTCGTGTTCCTACATCCAATCTATTCTGCACAGAAACCCACCTTGCATCTGTTCCTCGTAGAAACCGTGGGGGATATGCCCGATGTAGAGGACGGTGGCGGTGTTCTCCGGCTCCTCGGGTTCCTGCTGCTTCCGCAACCTCTTTCCCGGCGCTCCCTCCAGCGGCTGCAGCAAGCACAGCACGAATAAGAACTAGAATCTGGAACTTTCTTTTACTCTGATAAGACGCAGGCCGCCGGAGTTGAGCCACTCACCAGGAAGTCCTTGCCCTCGCCGGAGCGGGGCGCCGCGGTGCGTCGATTGAGCACGCGCCTCTGGTTCCGCTTCTTATCCTTCATCCCCATGGCGCCGAAACCTCTTCGCTTCTCCTATGTTACTCTCGGAAAATCCTACTCATAGAAAGGAAATCACAACCAAAGCACGAGACGGCGCGCCGCAACGGAACGCCGTGAGATGAATGGAGGGTTCCCTACCTTGATTCACCGGCGCGGTGGAGGCGGCAGGCTCCGGTGCCTGAGAGCGGCGATGGTAAGGCGCGGCTGGAGAGGACAGGAGCCGTCGCGGGTAGGACGGCAGAGAGAGGGGTTAGGGTTTGGCGGCGGCGTTCGTTTTGATGGATGACGAAGGATGTTTTGGGCCTTAGCCCATTAGAAGAAAGGCCGATTGTATTAACAGGCTGGTCAGTCCATGTCTCTGGAAAGTCCAAGCATTATGGGCTTTTGTTTGTTTTTCCCCCACAGGTGACAGGACAGGACATTGAAAACTGGTTTTCTTTGCACAACATCACGAAACTTGGTTTCGTCGGATGGACATTCCTTTCACTAAGGTTTATCTTATTGTACTAAAAAAAAACTAAAGGTTTATCTTATCATGATTTTCCTATAATTCACTCCGTCTTTGTTTGAATATACAGAGAAGTTTGAGGTTCTTGATTCATTAGAGCACAAATTCATGGATTACGGTTTTGTGACTGATTATTTTATGTTACAACTCTATGATATCATTGTTCAAACAAAAAAATCTTGACTTCCCAAGTCCATATAGAGATTTTGTGAATCCAAGCCTTCTCTTCTAGTTTGGTGGTGTGAAGGGTGCAAGAAAACCTCAATTACTCTAAGGATTGTGAGAAAACTAATCCATGCTACCATATTTTAAATAAAAATGTTTTACAAAAGTTGTACAATCAAATGTTTTAGAAATGGGATATATAAAATTAATTTAATTTTTTTCTTTCATTTTGGCACAATAGAAACGAATGGATGAATTTTGACAACGAAACTAAAGCAAAACAAACCACTTCCACTTTGGTTTCTTTGTTCCATTGTCATTTTTTTGTCAGCCTTAGCTCCTGACCCTGGTCTAGTGGTCTAGATGTCCTCTTGCCTTGCTCCTTCATGATATTTCTTCATAGCCACTGGCCTAACACTCTCAATCCATTGACACCAACAGAAATATCAAAGCAAATCAAACTGTATTAAAGTCGCTGGCTTTAATTTATCCCAACTAATTTGTGTATGTTGGTGAGTAGCAAACTCCCCTTCTCTCTCTTGGTTTGGTCGTTTCTGCACTCATGAAAGCTATATCATCTTTCCAGCCTGTTCTTTCCAGCCTGTTCGGTAGGCTACAGCTGTTGTAGAAAAATAACCATGAACACTTTAACAACTATAAAAACACTTTAACTGCTGCAAAACAGAAAGCAGCCAAGCGAAAGTTCATTTCCAGCTCTCTTCACCTCATCTTCCAGTTTATCTGGCATGGCAACTGATGCTGTTTGACTTTGATTAAGCAACTGCATTTGAAAGCTATCTTGATTGGAGAGGAGAGAGAGAAAGAGGCAAAAGATAGCGACAGACCAAAAAAAGCAACACAACGGGAGGAGCGAGAAACGGGGGCGACCTGACCCACCAGCTTACCTCGCCGCTGCCGCCTCCCCGTCTCCCCCTTCCCACGCGGCCTCGCCGGAGTCCTCCTCCCTCCGCCCGCTCGGAGGCCAGAAATCGCCGGACGGCGGCTCGCGTCCTAGCGATCTGCTAGGGTCTCTCCCCCATGCCGTCGTCATCGGCGGCCTCCGCGGCGGCGCTCCTCCTCCTCCCCATCCTCGCCGCCGCCGGGGAAGGGGTCTGCCCGAGGCCGCCCGCTGCTTCTGCCGTCCTGCGGCGAGTTTCCGCTACCTGCCCGGCGAGGGACTCGATCCGGGGCCGCTACGCCGGCGTCGTAGAGGTGAGCTTGGCTTTGCCATTCTACCGGTTAGTTTTGTCATTACGCGAGCAGAATTAGCTTTGTAATTTGGCTATGAGGAACGAATCACATGCTTACCGGGTAACAGTAACCTGTCGATCTAAGCTTTGCGCAAATAAAATCGTAGTTATGCTAATGTATTGGAACATTACTAGCTGTTCTGTTGAAGATGAAGTTCCACATTTCAATTTGTTGGCAAAATTGAGTGAATTTTGTGTTTATGGCAGCGAGTCTTGCTGTTGGATTGGTTTTATCGCCTGTTGTGTTTAGTCGAGAGCTGAAATAAGGATGGTCGTTACGAAAACTAAGCGCTTAATTGGTGTCTCTGTAACTGCTTCTCATGATATGCTGCATATGGGTTTTGATGATTTTGATTGATTGATGCTGGCTGGTACATGTGATTGGAGGGCAGCAGAAATGAGCTGTAGCTTACTGTGTATACTGGATTCTTTTTACCGACATGAGTACACAACACCTTTTTAGTTCAAGGGGTTCTGCTGTCGACTCTCATGTTGGTTCTCGGATGGCCATAAGTAATCGTTAGTTATTTTTATAAGAGTATGTTTTATAAGTTTCCTCTGGGGCTGGGCCTCTTCAGGGTTGACTTTCATTTTCTTATGATTGATACAGATGATAACTGAGCATGGAATCCCTTTTGTTTTGTATGTACACAGTCATGGAACACCCTGAATTCCTGATAAATATGCCCACAGGTTAAGTGTTTGTTTGCCTCTCTAGGGAACTAAGTTTTGTTTAGGCATGTTACAAATTGACTGTCATCTGTTACCGGGACTGTATGCTACTTTCAGACTGTACCAATATTAGTTAGGTTAGGTGCCCATTTTATACTTGTGCCTTGGAAATACATTGTAAATATTCTTTCTTTATGTACACAAGTGGACTGGCTAAACTAAACTACTAACCAAACTTCTCCGGTCTTTGATTTGTTCTTAAATCTTAAATGGACTACTCTTTTTGTCCGTTACTTGTTCTCCGATCTTTATGCTCCATTTTTCATGCCAGGGGGATGATGGGGCTCTGCAAAAGGCAGTGACACTTGTGCTGCAGAACAAGGGCGATTTTGTTGCTATTCTTTTTTATGCTTCGTGGTGTCCTTTTTCCAAAATTTTCAGGACGGATTTTCAAAAGCTGTCATCGTTTTTCCCAGCAATTGCTCACTTCTCATTTGAAGAAACTCGTATTAAACCAAGGTGCGTATTTCTGAAAAGAAATGACAGATGTAATCATATTAATTAACTTTTGGAATGCAAATCATTTGAATATGTTGATTGCAGAATTTTGTCAAGGTATGGAGTTCGTGCGTTCCCAACCCTTTTCCTTGTCAACTCCACAGTACGTGTGCGCTATCATGGATCTCGAACTATGAATTCCCTTGCCATGTTTTATGAAGATGTTACAGGTATTACTGCTCAATGTTCTGAATTTTGCGAAAGTAATGACACGCTTGTTAATATTTACTCCCATCTATTAAGTAACCATTTATGGGAGCAATAGAATCAAATTGCCAACTGATCATTCATCTCATTTAGAGAGTTATTACTATAAAGAGCTTTTTGAGTACTACTATATGGATAATCCCATCAATTTGTTAATAAAACATAAGTATGATAGGGACCCCGATGGCTAAGGGTATGAAACTTCCCATCCAAGAGTTTCTCTGGAAATCCAGCTGGTACCATAAGAGCATAGTGAAAAGTTTCAATAATGAGATAGATAATTTGGCTAGTAATAATGATGAGTATGGGAAATCTTTCAAACACTGTCTTAATTTTAGTAATGCGAAGATAATGGATTTACAAACCGGTAGAATGGATAAAAATGTCGAGGAATGTGATGATTTAGATTTGGTGGAAAAACTCAAGTTTGGACTAACTACCACTTTTTGCTGATAATGTCAGATGCTGTCGAACTTAGAATATATGAAAGACCATTCAAAGTCTAGTTGAGTGAAGTAAAACTTCAATTTTTTATTATGTTTTGTTGGACCTTGACCTAAGATTTAGCATATAATTTGTGTAGAACTGTAGATATATGGTGGTATTTTAGTAGGATTCAGTTCCCAGTTTGCGGTAGTCTAGTGTTTGTTCTCCTTTCTTGACACTTTCCAGGATTTCACCATTTTGTTTTCCATTTTTGTTCTTTTGTATGATGAAGGTATGAACCCTGTGTCACTGGATGCTACATCACTGGAGAGTATTGCAGACACCATTGATATAATTGATAATGAAAAAAATACCGAGCAGGAAGATTCTCTATTCATATGGGCAAGATCACCAGACAGATTACTTCATCAGGATACATGTCTTGCATTGGCAAGCTCTTTTGTCCTCTTGAGGTTACTTCATTTCCTTCTTCCGAAGCTCAATGCATGTGTGAAGCAAGCCTGGCGGATGCAACTTCATGAACTGAATCGGTTGTTTCCTGGCCTGTCTTGAGGAAATTAATGTGGATCTGGAAACTTGAACTGACTAAACAAGGTAGCATACATAGGAAGTGATGCAGCATGCAGGCAGCAATGGAGAACTCTTTAGGGAGTGGGATTTTGACAATGTAAGCTTGAAACTTAATCCATATTAGTGGCTCATGGTAGACAAGTGAAAAAGGTGTTTGTGGCTACATATACCCTGCAGTCCATCAATGGTGAATCATCATCCCTTCGCATCGAACTCTCTGTGCCAACTATATCCAACTTTCAGGCAATATCATAGTACAAACTAAAGTGTGACCGTTCTTGCAACTGCTGACGTGGATAGTGAAATCGAGGTACCTTTGGCTACCTCTGTACCTTTTTTTTTTTCTTGGTGTTGTTACTTGTGAATCGTGATACACGCAAAAACATGTATTCTGAGAATTAATTTTTAGGTTAGTCATAATCAGGAGTGATAGGTTTGTGATAAAAAAATCTCAAGAAAGCCCGTATGTTTTGTGTGAACCTTTCTATTCTATTGACTGGATTATTGTTCTGGTAAAGCTTGCTGGTTTGTAAATGGAGTCGCCAGGTGTTCTTGGCATGCCACTGTTGCTGGCATGTGTTGACTTATGATGTATGTAATGGAGCCAAGTTCGATGCAATTCAACTAGCAGTGTGTTTTATATCAACCTATCATGTTGTAAGAATGTGGTCGATTGTGTTCCTTTTGATTTAATTTTCACTAACTTGAACCCAAAATGACTGATTTAAATAGGGAAACAAAATTAATTGGGATCTTATTCCGTTCCTTTTCTTCTCTCATCATTATCATGAGCGAACACACTTCACATGGGTTTATCAAGGACTGAAAGGGTGCTCGCCAAGGACTCCTTGACACATTATGTAACATGCTAGCAGCATCTCACCATCCACTTCATGAACAACAGAGGCCAATGAGATTCATGTCTCCATGATGAAAAGATCAGCTGATATGATTGACAAGCAATGTAAACTGAATCGCACTGGCAAATGTTGCATACTTCACTAATAGAAACGGTAGCAAACAACAATATGACGTTCTGCAGCTAATGCAGCATATATAAATCACCACAAGCGGTTGTTTGCTAGGTAGGCAGAGAAACTAATTGAAGAAGGGAGTGCGATGCAAAAATGTTGCTCACAATCCTTTCGGTCGATTGGTTTCATCTGGCTGCAATAGAATTGAGGCGCATTAGCTAATTTAGCCGGTGTATTGCATACTTCCGTATGTGTCATGGGCAGTTCGATGTACCAGTTTAAGTGAACTGCTGGTGTACACGGCAACTTTGAGGTCAGCGTCAAGTTACTAATTAACCTAATGAAATGCATGTGGCTACTGCCATCAAAGCAAAGAACACAACACTAGAGATAGTGGGGGCTGCAGCCAGCTGAGGGCGGAAGGCTGGGGCGTCGCGGCGAGCTATCATGCGTAGCTTGTCACTGCGATGGTTGGAGATCGGTACGAGTTTTCAATTAGCCCGAAGTCTTTCGCAAACGAGTACACAGAACCAGTAACCCACATGTATCTGCAAGATTAATACAAAGTGATACCAGGTTACACTACTGATGCGAGATGGTTCGCTCGTGCTGCATTTCTCATCTGATCGTGCTGCTAGTATGTTCAGTTTAAACACTGTCAAAATATTTAGCATCGGATGCACCAAGTAGCAGTGCATAGCGGTGCTAGAAAGATCCTTAGTTTTTCACAACCAAGAAATTGCTGGATTCTTTCTTCAACAAAGGACGACTCCACATGTATATGCCGTTCAATTTTGATCTTGTACAAAGCGAGCAGCATACATAACAACTTGAAACCCCATAGTTGAGAACACAATTCCTAAATAATAAACCTAAAAAGGGGATGCTAACAGTAGGAGGAGTAACTCTAAAGTGAACCACATGAAAAAATTACATGGCAACCTATATTTTTAGCGCGAGGTGACATATTACTGGGATATAAAAATTGGTATGTGTACGTACTAGATATTCTAGTATGTACATACTCCATGTGTTAGAACTAATGCATCATCAACTTAAGGATCAACTAGTCAGAAATTAGATCACACCTAGAATTTAATTAATCAGATGAGACTTAAACGTTACCTGGACTTAGATGCGCCATGAATTGGCGCTGCAGATGGTGTAGAGGTAGAAGAACGGCTTCAGGTTGATGTAGAACCAGGGCACCGGGCTTCCACACCTTCCAGCAGCTTAATTGATTGGTGGGTTAGGTTTTGGGTTAAGCCTGGCGGCTCAACTCGTGATTAACTCACGATTAGGGTAAACATGAGTTCCTTTTGGTTATATACTGCTGTAGGTGCAGGGCGAGGCCTTTAGATGGGCTTAGTTTTGCCTCCCGGTCAAGGCAACTAATAGAGGCCTTAGTTGGATTCGGATTGGGCCTTTTGGGCCACTTGACTGAGGTCAATAATTCCAACACCATGTTGATACCATCCCAGGTGGATATACACAATCAATAATCTCTCACTTAATTGAACAATCTTAATCTTAAACTTAGTTTGTGTTCGCATTATGTTCACACTCAATACCATAACAAAACCCAGCGAATCAGTCACCGGAAGCAATACAGGTGTCCCGGGACGTAATTAACCAAAGTTGCTACAACATCTTGATTGAACACTTATTAATCTTAATTGGGAGTTTGTTTATTCGGCCTCATTCAGAATCATATTTCAGGTTAATCACCAAATCCATACTAAAATTCGGGAAAATAGGAT
>LAPY01001691.1:28535-47672 GCA_000970635.1 Eragrostis tef
GGAAGGGCTCCGTTGGATCAACTCGTTGAATGAAGTTGCTCTGGTTTTTCTCTTTGTTTTTTCAAATTTCTGTGAGAAGTGGTCACGTTCCGAAACATTCTTACATGTAAACTCTACTGTTATAATAGGACAGATCAACATTATAGTATCTGTTGTTGTGATATTAGGTTTCCAATTGTTTCTATAATATTAAAAAATATAGATATGGTCATTCTAGTCAAAGCATATGATTAATTTCTCGTAAATAAAGGAAAAGTATATAACATTTCAAACATGGAAACAAGCCATATCAATTTCACCGGAATATATTGATTAACGAAATGTTCATATCATACATGATGGTGAGAGGAGATTAGCGATAGAAGATGAGAAATGGATTGCTTGTGCAAGGATCGCTGGCACAATAATGATATATTGTTTATGATTTACAAAGTGAGCTTTATTTATTTATGTTTGTTTGTTCTTGTCCTAGCTTGATCGGTTTACCTATTTAGGTGTAAAATAATGATATATTGGTATGTAGCATAATTTCTTCAACAGATGGTTCTATATTGCTAACGAGAACCGTAGTTGTTTTAAGGAAGAGAATGTTAAGCGGCCAGTGGCCTATACGAAGCATGTGGAATGATGGTACCATGTGATAAAAGTGCGAATAGAAAGGAGATCTATCTCAATTTCTTCGTTTGGCAATATTAATAATCACAAGGTGGAGCACTAAGTTTAAAGACATTTAGGAGAATCGATCAAATACTCTTTGACCAAAAAAAAAGTTGCTTTTATGAGCATGGGGCACATGCCCACCCTAGTTTTACATTGAATCTAAACTCGAATCAATAATTTGACTACCGAATCCCAAATTATTTGTCAACACGTCTAATCAAGTCAAAAATCACGATTTGACATATGAATACATCATATATCTAGTTTTTCCGGTCAAATCACATTCCACTCTGGTGTTGACAGCAGTGCGGCGGCAATAGTGGGAGAGTTTTTTTCGGAGGGGGGGGGGGTCTCTTGTGAGAGATTAGGTACATTTTTCAATTTGGCCATTGTACTCAAGGAAGTGTAAATCGTGGTCATTAAACTTGACCCTCCGCCTCGATACGGTTATTATCTTCATAACTCTATGTATTTTGATGACATGGCATATGTATAGCGTTGTGAATCATCATCCTCTATGGACTTTGACACATCCAATATGTGGAATTTCTCAATCATGATGAGGAAGTTGAATCTCACTTCATCATCTGAATCAGGAAACCGAATTTCATATTATTCAGAGTTCTTTACATGTCTGATCACTTCCTTACTCTTCACGCCATCAATGTACTTTACTAGCTACGTACACTCTAATATGTCATTGAAGTAAGCACAAGTAAACAACAAGCCTGAGATTTATCATATAGGAGGTCCTTCTTGCGTGCGGGCGGGACCTACCGTCGAAGCATCATATGTGAATTGTAGGGACCTCATCTCTAGCCAATGGAAGCCAATATGGTCGCTTTGCAGCTTGTGCCACCAGATCGTGGCCCTTTCTAAATGAAAGACAAGCAATATATGAAAAGAATTTATTGAAAACGATGAGTTTCATACGCATCGTATGGAACTCATCTTTTCACACCATATCAAAATACGTAGGGTTATGATAGTAATGGCCGTATCGACACAGAGGGTCAAGCTTAATGACCATGATTTGCACTTTCATTAGTGCAATGGCTAAATTGAAACAACCACACGAGTTTATTGGCCATCTATGCATTTTACTCTTTTTTATCTATAGTTCTACACGATATTACCATTCTATTTGTGAGGATCTCATTTTATATTTTTCACACATGGCCGTTGCTTTGTCGGGACACCCACGAGGGCCGCTAACCATTCCAAAAGGAAAGCCGTGTGCAACATTTTCACTCTGATAGAAATTGTCTTATTCTATGATCGGGGTCTTCTAACCATTACAAATCACTTTTGCATGTGTTAACATGTTCTTATTCCATGATGGTAGGTGTCATCATTGTCAGGGCTTCTCTCGAGACCTTTATAAACCATCCATTACTTGATGAGGATGCATCTTGCTGGAGAACCTTCAGCACCGCGCAACCTTAGTGGCAAACAATGCAATGTATATATTCCAGGGACGATGTGATCCAGGTTCAAGGCCTCCACAAGTATGACTTCCTAAATGTAACAAAATATCAATTTCATTAGGTGGTGGAAAATCAAATTATTGTTTCCATTTATATGTAACACATATGCAAGTGATAAGTTAGTAGTTTATAGAAGAAGAAAATGTTTTAGAGTTTTTTAAGATTTTCTTTTTTGTTTAATTGCATCCTCATTGTAACAAAATCATGCATTCCTATACATGGTTCCATTAACTCAAGAGATCAACTATCTAGCTCAATCTTGTTCGATTCCTAGAATCTATGATAGCATGTTGTTTTGATACTTATATTATGACTTCTCAGTAGATGCTATGTTATTCACTACTACATCTGGTTTCTACTTGTCAACCATATAGTATTAACGCTGAATAAAGATAAACTGAATTTCAAAGTATCGTCGGTGTTGGTCAAAATTTGCAACATCTGGCGCTTGTACCATTTGACAATGCTCTCACAATTTCACATGCAAATATCAAAATTAGTATACTCGACGAACTCCAAGATAACGAAAAATAAATTTAGAGGAACAACATCAACGTGAAACAACTAAGGGGAAAAATTATCGTTGAGCAAGAAAGAAGAAAAAAAGAAAGATGCATTGACATAAATATACCACAATAATTTGAAGTTGCAAGTCTAAAAGTAAGTAGATTTTTATAGTATCGTGAACCTACCCCATTTGACGATCAAATATAAGTAGATGATTACAGCCACAATGGCGCACATAGAAAAGAAATGAATTGGATTTCAAAAATGAAATATGACAGATAATTGTTTCCATTATATGTAACACATATGCAAGTGATAAGCTAGTTGCAATAGTTTTTAGAAGAAAAAAATGTTTTAGAGTTTTTTAAGCTTTTCTTTTTTGTTTCATTGCATCGATCCTTATTGTAACAAAATCATGTATTCCTATACATGGTTCTATTAACCCAAGAGATTAACTATCTAGTTCAATCTTGTTCGGTTCCTAGAATCTATGATAGCATGTTGTTTTGATACTTTGTACTATGACTTCTCTACATCTGGCTTCTACTTGTCAACAAGGGAGATGCAAATATATAGTTCAAACATATAGTATTAACGCCGAATAAAGATAAATTGAATTTCAAATTATCGTTGGTGTTGGTCAAAATTTGCAACATCTAGCTTCTACCATTTGACAATGTTCTCACAGTTTCACATGCAAATATCAAAAGTAGTATACTTGACGAACTCCAAGATAACTCTGGAAGAAGAATAAAATTTAGAGGAACAACATAAACGTGAAACAACTAAGGGGGGAATTTTCGTTGTAAAAACATAACAAGGATAACCAAAAAACAAAAAAAATGCATTGACATAATTATACGACAAAAATTTTGAAGTTGCAAGAAGTAAGTAGATGTTCATTGTATCGTGAATCTACCCCATTTGACGATGAAATGTAAGTAGATGATTATAACAGCCACAATGGCGCACATAGAAAAGAAATGTATTGGATTTCAAAAATGATATATGCCTAATGACAATATTACCCTTTTTTCAAGAAATACCAAATGAGCTGGAATACATTCATCAAATGCTCCTACAGACAAGTAGTCAACTCCTGCATGGACAGAAGTATATGTTAGGACACAGTAGATGAAGGGAAAGAAGTGAGGGAACAACATCAACACGTGTAGTAGCACACTTCAGATCAAACTACTTTCTCCTAATTCTATCTGTCAGCCAACCAATCGTCGAGTGGTGGCTATGGAGTCATAAACAGACAAGGAAAGAATCACGCACTTCTTCGAAAAAAGAAAAACAACCACCTTTATGTGATGTCAAAAGCTTCAAATTAAATTTATTTATCTCTATCCAAAAAGGCCAGAATTGCTTAATGTTTTTTTTAACTTACCTACTAGTTTAATGTCAGTATTATCGACCAACCATTGTGCACCATCCTTCATGAATCCAACATAACTTGTGTCGAACTCTTTCTTCCACATAAGCTTTCTGCACATGAACACAATCGTTTGACACAATTAAGCTTCCACTACTTAGCCCTTAACAGCTTAAATCATTATAAAATCGTCCAGAAAGACGTAATATAATTGAAGAGTTATATCCATGAAACTATGATGCTACTTTACAAAGTTAGCATCATACATCAAATTAGCATGCACACTTCATTGATTTTGCTGTGTATATACTAATAATATATATAGGGGTCGAAAACAAATACCTGTCCGTATTCAGGGTTCGAAACAGTACACGTCGAACACCTTTAGGAATGTGTAGGGATTCCATCACCGCCGCTACATGAGAAAAAATTGCAACATTTAATAATTGATTAACTAATATATGCACTTGTTCGTTCCTCATACGCAAAAACAAATTCCAAGCATTTTGTGTTCCCGATATTTACCAGTTATATTGCTATCCCTGGGAACATCAACCAACAGGGCGGGGCCTGCAAACCAATTCATTCAGAGTCGGGAAAAGGACAAACAGTACGTCACAAAAAAAAAATTCTCTGTTTTTTTTATTCAAATGTTTGTATAGGTAGGTACCAGACTTCAGATAGAAATAAACCGTGCAAATATATTGAAAGCAGTCTTAAACGGAGCTTGTGGGTACCGTTGAGTACGGCGAGGTCGAGCGTGTCGACGTCGAAGCCGGCGTCGTAGTAGTGCTGGAAGACGTGGCCCGGCGCGTCCACGTGGGTGCCGGAGTGCGCCGTGAGTCGCAGCTCGGAGAAGTTGGCAATGTCGGAGCCGTTGCGCATGGACCGCGCCAGCCGCAGGAACTCGCCGACGCCCTCGCCGGACTCCCACGCCGGCATGTCGGCGCGGTAGTAGTGGCTGATGTCCACGATCCGCCCGCCGTCGAACTCCTCGCGCCGCTCCGGCGCGCCGCCCGCCTCCGCCACGCCGCACGCCGCGTCCGCGTAGCCTGGGTGCGCCTTCAGCTCGCCGGAGGCCATGACCACCACCGGAAGCAGCAGCAGCAAGGGAACGGAGAGCAGGGCAGCGAGCTCCATGGCTAGTCGACCACCAAACCGCAGATGCCACTTACGTACGTGTCCTCTGCTAATTAAACACCCAAACACCCAATGCGGTGGAGGCGAACAGTGAGTGAAGTGCATGATTGATGGGTCGTTGAAGTCCATGAATCAGACATCATAGCTTACGATCACCAAATCACCTTTTTCTTCACCAACTACGTGTGAAAAATGATGCTATTATAAAATTTGCTGAAAGCCCACCAACGGTCTGACACTGGTTTCTGGAGTCGGGGAATGTTGCCCTCTTCCTCTTTCCCATTTCCAACTTAGCCGCCTATAAATATTGTAAAATTTGTTGAAAATATGGTCCGAAGATTACAGTTCGGTCGGTTCGTAATGTCACCGTTTCAGTTGGGAGTACGGTCAGTAGGTTAATTACAAGTAATTCAACTTTATGAACAGTGACATAGAACATCTCCTCCGGCTCCATTTATCTACCAAATGATTATGAGTTTGAGGAACTGTTTCGTTGATTTTAACCCACTACAGATGAAAGATGGGCCTTGCACTAATTAGTGATTGATAACTATGCATGGTTATCTCAAAAAAAAAATATGAATGGTTAATCCTATCCTAACATTTAGCATTGACAACATGACAGGAACACACGCGATGGTAATGGGATTGTCTCCTGACCACTGAATAACTAAACAGTTCTTACCTAATAGAAGCCCCCAAATACGAATGTGCTTTCAAAGTAAACATAAAACGATAGTGCTGCAAAGAGACTTCCTTTATTCAATACAAATATTTTTTGCGAATGTTAATTTATTCAATAATTAGAGTCCACATTGATCAGCTAGCCTTCCAAATCATACAACGTACTTCTTGAGGGAACTTCATTTAATTAAACCCAATTATCGCAAGAAAAATAGTGATAAACAAACAAACACAATAAATTTAAATATTTCCATCAGAAACTACGATAGTAAAATGGTGAACAGAAACTTTTAAAATTTAAATATATACTTCACAGATTTCGTCTGAATTTGAAAACATGATAGTAAAATGAGCAAAACAGTGCACTTCGTTGGTGCGTAGCAGGTCCCACCTGTCGGCGCCATCTTGGAGTGGAACGAAAGGACGATGACCACCCAATGCAAGCCACCAACTGACGTTTATATGTGTAGTAAAGATTCTCAAAAAACTCACGCACAAGCAGCACGGTTTGCTTCCACGCACAAAGCATAGCACATCCTGCATACCATGAGCTCAGTTTTTTCAAGCAGCAACTAAAAGGCCTCCTGCCACCTACATATTTTGTTGGAGAAAATAGTTGGACATTGTCCACAGGATCTCTGAACATCACCTTCGCAGCAATTCTGATTAAAATTTTAACAGTCCCAAAGGCTACTTTTATTATTAATTCATTGCTTATCTGTGATGTGTATCAGTCTATTAGCAATGTTTAGATTCCATTCCAGTGGTAATTGAACGCATTTAACATGGAATGTATTTTATAAGATGATGGATGTGATTTATCTGTATAACTTGATGTGTATCTAGGCATACTTACCATCTTAATGAAACTTCCACATTGCACGGAGCTTTCTTTATTTACTATTTCAGCTACAGCTATCATCATTTACAATAAGTAAAAATAATTTTATCCATTTTGTTCACACTGTGGTACGCACTGAAAAACAGTGGCCAAGTTTCACTAGTGTTCTCTTGTTGTTAGAGGTGGCTATGCATCAGAAGAGGTAGATGAAACAGAGAAAGGAGTTTGTTATTCTGTTTATGCGGCGAGGTAAAACTGATCATATGATGTAAAGCTTCTATCCCAGCATATTTGCTTTCTGTAAAAAAGGCAGCAGCAAAAGCGTTTCGTCTAGTTAGGACATCACTCATACGAGTAAACAGCATGGTCTGTACGTGCTTAGCATGGTTGTATGCCAAAAAAAATAAAAATATGCACATACATGTTACATAATATATGATAGATCCTTACTTAATTCAGGATTATAAAGGGAACGAGTGCACAATTTTTAAAGGAAAAATTTGTTCAGAACCATCCGCATAAACTTCAAACTCGTTGCTGCCACCGAGAAAACATGATTATGGTAGGTGCCAGCGGCAGTTAATTTTTTTTATGTTTTGTGCCACCGCGGTAGCTTCTGTTGGATCGAATGGTGAATCAATTTTAAAAATTCCAGCCTTGCCCCTGTGTGATTGACGACCTGACCAATGGACCAACTCGGGCAGACAGGGCCACCCAGATCGATCGACGCGCTCAGCAGAACTCAACTCGCCTGTTCAACTCACCTGTTCTTTCCCATGGACGTAGAGACGAGGACCTTAGCCGCCGCCCATGAAAATTTCGTCGCATCCACGATTTGGTGTTAGAGATCAAATTGGCCTCACAAATTGTCACATCCCGCGTCTAATTTGCACTGGAGGATGTGAGAACTGCAATTCGGGCTGAGAAAGATGGAGCCGGCACTTGTTCTGGTTGAGGAAGACGACGATTGCGGCTCCGGCTTTGTTAACACGACAAACTTCTTGTGCTGCTCACTGATGCATGACTTACCTTGAAAAATCGGTGTTGGTTTGTGGCTGCGACTTTTTTT
This sequence comes from Eragrostis tef, assembly GCA_000970635.1. Lineage (NCBI taxonomy): Eukaryota > Viridiplantae > Streptophyta > Magnoliopsida > Poales > Poaceae > Eragrostis > Eragrostis tef. The sequence goes on from LAPY01001691.1 coordinate 36,302, forward strand.
TTCATGAAACGGCAAAGGTGGATGTGTGTTGTGCGTTCAGGCATAAAATGAATCAGTTCAACCTTGCCCGATGGAGGAGAAGGAAGGGCAAATGGGTCTTTTAGAGTGTCTCTCTTGGAAAAAGTTGGCAGAATGCAATCAATTTTGGCACCTAAGAGATCAAGTTTACCGGTAACTGGCATTCACAATATTCAAGTTTTTTAGGTGGCAGGGAGGATATTCAAATTTATGCCAATGGTTCTTAAGGAATTTGCCCATTTTTAAACCCCTACTGTTTGAAAGAAAAAGAAAATATCGCTTGCTTTCGTGGATTTCACCATGTAACCAAACCCTGCAGCATTAATTTACTGACAAATCCCAAGCCATATTTCATAAGTCCTAATGGCATGAAGTCAGTATAAAATAAGACATCCCAACTCCCCTTATTTTCGTAACTTTAACTCAAATGTTGATGCCACGGTAACACAAAATCCACGAAGTCCTATGTAACATACCATAGAATTCAGGTACCACAACCAACATCCAGTACAGTAGTTCCATACATCCCGCTCGGATCACCTAAAACACATTTGACCTGAAAAGGTGTTGGTGCTTTTTAGACCACATATGTACATAACGATAATGAATGTAAATACATATTTGACAGCAAATCACTCACCACCACTAATGTCAAGAGCTAACTTACATTATCATTGAGGATCTCTTGTTGAGTGCCAAATGAGCTATATCATGCACAATTTGCATTTTCTTGGCGACTTAGCATGTGTAAAACCTTTAGCTGAATATCATTCTGGTCTCAATCCAGGGATCCACTGTCCATCCCGCCAGGTAGCTCAATACTAAATCTTGCTCAATCTGGCTCCAGCAGAGCAGTAGTAAAATTTCACGAGTGAATACTCCGTATAGATCTTGTTTCTGTAACAAGGCTGTGAGTGTCTGACAACCAGACAACATAATAGTTTCAAACAATAATTCTGCTCTGCAATGTCAATATACCTCTTATTGTAAACCTACAGCTCAAGGATACACATTCTCTACCAACTTCATCCATGGGTCAGCTTCATCAACAAGGCCCTGTGAGTGTAAATACTGCATCAACTTTGTCACATGTTGCAGATTGGCCGATGTGGAGAGTGACGCCATGAACTCATTCATTATATTCTGTAAACTACAGCTACGGTTGCTTCTAATCGATTTTATGTGCTCAATAGCCATCTCTACTTTCCCAGCATCAGTTAGACTCTTCAACAATATTACATGTGAATCCAAGTTCTTGACATTGGATGGAACACAATACATAACACTCAATGCTCTTTTGAAGATACCTGAAAACATTTCGAAGTTATTTTTATATACAGATATATTTTTTGTGAAAATATAAAAATTTAAATATACAATTAGAATAGCAGTCAAATGTTTTTATGGAGAAGCGTACCTTGTTTACAGAGTAGAAGTATAAACACCGTCAAGATTGAGCTAGCCATTGCAGCATCCTGCATCAAAGATTTCTCAAACATCTCCATGGCCTCTTCATATTTATTTTTTTCGCACAACATTGTGATGACTGATGTGTATGTCCCACAGTCTGGAGCCACTCCTTTCTGGATCATATGATCAAACAGCTGTTGGACTTCTTCACTTTCACCGATTTCTGCAAATTTTGTGATAAGTATATTGTATGTCTGCAGATTTGGGCTACAACCGACGGTGAACATCTCATCCCACAACTTCTTGGCCGGCCTAAGAAGATCATTTCTACAGAGTGCTTCCATGAGAGAATTATACGATGAAGTGTCAGGTTCTAGTCTCTTTCTTTTCATCTCCTTCAACACATCATATGCCTCTCTCACCTTCCCAGCCTTGCCCAAGAATGATACCACCAAATGGTAATCCCTCGAATTATTACAGTAACCCTTCTCCAAAAGCAACGTAAAAATTTCCCACATAACATCTCCCTTCATATTCTTGCAAAGGTTCTCAGAAAGTTGTACAAGCATCTCTGTACTTGGAAATCTCCCCTTCCCCAACATGAACTTACAGAACATTGCAGCAGCATCAGGATCAATCTCAGACACCGAACCAATCAAGACATTCAACACATCATCATCGATGGGGAAATCTCCCAACACAAGCGCCTCTGCGATCTCCTTAGCCTCAGCAATATGTCTGTTGGACACCAATGCAAGCATGTGCTCTCTGTAGTCCTCCTTCCTAGGTGCAACGCCCAGCTTCCTCTTCTGCTTCAAGACCCTCCCTTCCTCCTCTGCCCTGCCTGCCACCCTAAAGCCCTCGGACACAATCCTATATGCTACAAAGTCCGGCTTCCAGCTGCGCAACCTCATCTCCTCCAAAGCTCGCCAAGCATCCTCAATTCTCCGCTCCCGACAAAGACCATCCACCACCATTGCCGCAACAACTGACCTATTGACCCGGTCACCCCGGTCGCCCACCACCTCCACTAATCCTATGACCTCCGCCAGCCCTTCTCTCCTTCCCACAGCCTTGACGAACACCCCGAACCCGACAGTGTCCAGCTCCACGGCCACAGCGAGCATTCTGTCGAGCACCTTGCGCGCGTGGGCGAGGGACCCTGACGCCGCAAGCGCGGCGAGCAGGGAGTTGCAGAGAGGCGCGGGGAGTGCGGCTCCGGAGGAGTCCGGGAGGAGGCTGAAGTGCGCGAGGGCATCGGGGAGGCGGCCGTGGCGGAGGAGTGCGGAGGCGGCGAGCGCGCGGGTGGCGGGAAGGAGAGGGAGCCGCGCGGCGCGGGCGCGGGAGAGCGCAGCGAGAAGGCAGGGGAGGTGGGACGCAACAGACGCGAGGTGCGCGTGGAAAGCTTGCGGGCTGTAGGTGGGAGCGGCGGCGGAGGGAGAGGGAGAGGGCGGCGGCAGCGGCGGGTGGGCACGGGCGGAGATGGCGCGCGCGGCGGCGAGACGTGGGAGGAGGCGGGAGGTCCAGGGAAGTGGTGGGCCCATGATGGCAGTGAGTTACGCAGTGTGAGTTCTTGGGTTTAGCTCCCGCGGCGACAAACTGCAGGTGTAATGCGATCAAACTGCGAATATGTTCGATAAAGGGTACCTAAAATTAAGTAGGAGTATCACTGAATTACATTAAATTGACATATACATTTTAAAACACAGACTCTCACAAACATGCACACTCACAAACACGAGTGCAAGATATTTGCTAAATTAAGGCAAGAGCTGGTAATTATTTGCAAGAAGTTTCAATACTTTATCTGAAAAAGGATAAGATGCTACTTTGAACAGTGCAAAATGAAAATTCCCTAACTGAAAGCATGATTTTTTTTTCATTTTCAAAATCACTGCAAAATAAATCTCTTTCTATCTTCTTCATGCTTGTTGCTTATAGGATGTGAAAAGACCACTTAAACACATAATCTCGGCAACATTTTTACAGGTAAGAAACATCAAAATATGTGAGAAAACCATAATATGTCAAGTGAGCCAAACTGTTAAGAATAATTTGTGTGAAATGAACAATACACCAATTAAAAAACAATTAAAGCGTGGAGATAAAATACTCGTTAACACGCCAATATAGTTCTCAGTGTTTAGACTAAACTGGTCCAATGTGAAGTATTGGTAGTATAAGAATGTTAGTGAATGACGAGAAGTCTGTTCGAGCTCATGGAGTGGACGACGTCGAGATCGTAACGCCTTCAACGAGATCATAGGAGCCTTCATAGTTCCTTCTTCGACCGCAAAATAAAAAAACTAGACCTGCGATAGGTATGACGGCCCCTGAGCTTTGTATTGGGGAGGAGAAGATCCTCTCACGCAGATCTAGAAAACTCTCAAACCCCTGTCCCATCCTTACACAGCGGCACCGTAGCTCATGTGAGACGACCACTACCGGGCCGGACCTTAGACCTGTGCTTTGGCCATTGGACAAACGAGGGGATTTTTCTAACCTCAGCTTGAAATTCGCTCCCATAGGGAATCGAACTCAGGACCTGAAGAGTGCCGCTTGGTTGCTCTAGCCAATTCAACCATAGGCCCTTTGGCTCGACCGCAAAACAGACACACAAGTTTGGAGTCAGGGTGTGTTTGGCAAAACCGGCTTTAGCTTCGGCTTCAACCTGACACAAGCACTGTTCTACACCTTAGCTACAGTAATATGTCGAAAAAAGAATTCAAATACCAGCTTCTTCGGCTTTACTAAATTTGTGTCAGATGAACAGTGCTGCTAAAGTAGCAAATAGTGCGAAAAAGCTCCGCCAACATGCCCTCAAACATTCGTGGAAATCATCAACACCAAACAAGTTGAGTTGTTAGAGTAGATTGATTTGGGATACACGTCTGCATACCGGAAGTCCAGAAGTTGATGGCGCGCACGGCGCACCATAGCCTTGTAGGACGCGGTGGCAGTTGTAGACGGTATCTATCGTATAGATGAGAAATTTGATAAAACTAAAACTAGTTCTTTCTTTGGTATATTTGGCATATAGTGGACGGTATGGTGACTCTTAGAGCTATGTAGTGTTAGGTCTTGTTTGGATCCATCTTCTAAACTTTGAGCTGATTAATTTTAGTCACTTTGCATCTAAACATGTCCACCTAAATCTTCTAAACTTTTAGCCTCTAGTCACCTCAAAACTACTAAAATTGACTAAACATATAAAAAAGGTAAGAAAAGAATAAAAGACAGAGATATTAGTCAGGGATCCAAATAGATACTCTCTCTGTTCTTTTTTATATGACAACGTTAACTTTTTCGTTGAACTTTGACCAACAATATAGATTTAAATAATTACTTTTTGAACGTGAAATGAATATTATTGGATTCATAATCAAAAGCACTTTAAATTTAACTTATACACATATAATCGAGATACCAACAAATATGATGCCATTCTTAACAAATAGTGGTCAACTTACAACTTGATTAACAAATTTTTAAGAATAAGTGAGGGTGCGGGGGAGGGGGTGGGGGGACATGGCCCCCGTTAACTGTAATGAAGCCCTACCTGACTTTGATTAGAAAGTCTTATTTTGTTACCATTGACTACAATCTTGGAATGTGCTATATAGGATAGCTAATACATCATGCTCGAGCAGGAGGGCACTAGCTAGGAGGGACTTCATTTGGAGAGGGTATTTATCTAAATGGTTGAGCTTAATCTCCTATGTGGTTGCATTTGACACTTAGGCTCTATTTGTTTCAGCTTTTGCTGGCTTTTCACTTGGAAAAAGTAAAAAAAAAACAAGGTTCTGAAAAGTTAGCAAAACCCATCTTTTAAGAAAATAATCTAAAAACTGAAAAGCTCACCAAGAGCTGTTTTTTCTGTACCAAAAGTTAAAAATATATTTTAAAAAACAACCAAAAGACAAGCACTCATCAGCAACGAGGCTAAAGATCCAGCCGAAAGAAGCAGAGCCTTATATTGACGGAGAGAGTTTGTTTTAGCTTTTTACTATTGTCGGCTTGTAACTGTTGCCGGTAGCGACGAAAGCGGATTGGAGCGGAGCGGATAATATATTTTCCATAAATCTATATTTTTTTATGAGATTCGGAGCGGGGCGGATAACATGCGGATGCGGTTATGGATACGGATATTTTTGTATGTCAGAAATAGAGAGGATTCGGACCGAAAACGAATCGAAAGCGGAACTTTACAGTTCGGATATACTATATCTATCAATAAAGAATTATATGTTCATAAATAATCCATCAAAAGATAAATAATATGTCTATCAATAACGTGTGTACTTTTTAATACTAACACACGTACGTAGTTCATAAAATAGTACAAACAGTCACCCAATATATCGTGGATGGATGTCTACATATCTTGCACTGCATGGATCGATAAGCTAAGTGTCGGCGGCCGCAGGGTGCGTACGAATAACATGGAAAATAATACAATTCATCAATATATAGGAAGCCTTGTGGGTTATAGGATTACACGGATGAACCATGTTATAGATAGATGTGGAATGTGGTTTGTTGGGCCGGCAAGAATTGTCAGATAATCCTATTTTGAGGTTCGAATTATCCTCTTTAATATCTCAGATAATTCATATCAGTCAGATTTTACAAGCCCCATATCCTAATCTGCATCCGCATGCTAGCAGATCAGAGCAGAGCGGAGCGGATTCTCTAGGATATATAAAATCCCACCCCAAATTCTCAAAATTCGGATTCGGATCAGAGCGAATAATTATCCACACCACTTTCACCCCTAGTTGCCGGCTCATCTAAAAGCCAGCGCAAGAGCTCATTTGACTCTAAACTAATAATTGCTCTCGCGTGTCAAAAGCTCAACAAATGTCTATTCCAAAATACTTATCAAAAGTAACATCTATACTTTTGACCAAAAATACTAAAGATTTCTATATTAACAACTTATGAGTGTATACTGCGAAAGCTTATTTTATAATAAATAAAAAATAATTTTATATTGTTAAATTATACTAATGTGAACTTTAGGAATTAATGATCAAAGATAACGATGTTTGACTTTGATCAAAACTAAAACAACAAGTAATTTGAAACAGATGAGTAGAGATAAAGCCCTCGATGCCACATAAGGGACAAGTATTATTGCAATATGCAGTGCCGGTGAAAAACGCCCACGGCAAATTAAAAAAAAAATCATTCTCCATTTTCTAAAATTTCCTTTAGCTATGGACTTTCGTAAGAAAACAAACTCGTCTTCAAAATTATAAAACAATAAGTTTATGTTAATCATACTAACTTTCTCAATTTTTCAGAAAACATAGCATTTCTCACTCAAAACCTGACTTTTAGTGAAGCTTATGTTGACACGTCTTTAGATTTTACTTTGTGAACTGTGACGTGAAGCCAAAAGTCAATGTCCAGAGCACGTGACACATTACAGTAACTGGATTCAAAATTTATCTTAATTCATGTGTTGTTGTGAAAAAAAAATACATATATCGTCTATTCACTACCAGAAACACCTTCTCTTCGCTTTCAACCTTGTCAGTACTATTCAACTGAACTTCAGGCAAGCCTATCCGAATCTGGTTCCGTTTGGCCTTGACAATGCCAGGTCATTCAGTCTGAACCCTTTTTCCATCATCATTCACTTTCAGTAAGCAAATATTTGCGACACAATCAAAAGCTAAGAACACACGATGCTGATCCACTGCTGATGGCACATGACAGTAGGAAAGAGGAAACTATAAGCCCAAAGGAGCACATGATCAGTCACAAATTGAATATCTGAACAGGCCAGCTGCGCTTCCGGCCGTCTGAGCTGATAGCAGTGGTCTCCACAGAAATGTCTATGCTACGGTGTTCAGATGCCCTCACAATGCTTATGCGGGATCTGATCATCACAGCTGGACACACCTCTGTGCCAGCTGATCCAGATGGGCCAAGGAGGTATTCCTCCTTCGCCATCACGATGGGCTCCTCAAATGTGAAGATTGTCTGCGACCAGTGGGTTGGCGTAGAGAATGGCGAGGTAGAGAGGACGACCGGCTTCTCTTTGCAGAACCTGTCAGTGAATCCTGTGTCAAACCATAAGACAATACCATAGCACCAGGTCACTTCAGGTACTACCGCACCACTTTCACTAAGCCTCAGCTCAAAGCTTGCAGTGAAATCCATCTCATTTTCCTTCATAGTTGCCAGATCAAAGGACTGCAAATAAGCAGAAATAGAAGCAACATGTCAGACTACAAATTCCTGCACCGGAAGGAACATTGGAGCATGATGTACAATACACTAAGACATAAAGACATGTTTAGAGTATCCCATGTAGTTCAGGCAGTTAAAAGATATGCATAGCTAGAGTGAACATCATGACAGTACATTGATATGTTTTCTGTAGTAGCTTGCAATTTAACAATTCATCAAGCTTGCTATAGTGAAATAACATAAGTAGAAATGTACGGTTACTGGTTCTTACATGAAGTACAGCAGTCTCTGTCACAATATCCTGAGAAGCCACTATATCAACGACAGGAAACCGGGCTGAATTTGAAGTTACTTCTTTGCCAATACATGACATATCGAAGCCATATACGTTCTCCCAGAAAGGCAAACTTGTCCCACCTTTGCCGAAACCAGCACCAAGCTAGAGAACAGATCAGATGGCACAATCAAATAACTGAAAACGGGAGATAAATAATGTGAATGGAAACTGAAAGCAAGCAACTAAAGAACTTACAATAGTAGCGGTATCTGGAAGAATGGCGCCACCAGGTTTCAGAAAATGATCACGAGCATAAAGAACCGAACTGAGCATGGATTCATACAAGAGGCAATAGCCCATCCATTCACTCACTAACACATCAAATCCATTCGGTGGAATTCGTACTTTGTGGTCTAGCTCTTCAGCCTTTGTATGTACAACACTAACTACTTTTGAACTTTGCTTTTTTTCCACTTCCTTATTTTCATCACATAACAGACTGTTGTTCTTTGCAACCTGCATTTGTGAAGCAAACATGAGACAGTGGCAAAATGATTATTAGTTTGTTACTGTAAATGAGCAGAGACATACTTGGGTAGCGACAGAAACCATCTTTGCACTCCCATCAACAGCAACAACTCTAGAAGCACCAGCCTTTGCTGCAAAAAGACTGCAGGAAGCAAGCACAGAATCGTACATCAGCAACAGATAGTGCTAGTGCCACAATGACAATACATCACACACTAAGAGAAGTGATGCAGGCATCCTAAATTTTAGGAATATGATCACCACACAGCAACAGTGCTGCCACTTACAGATCACACTAAGGTTAGATACTTTTATCAAGAAACGCACTCAGGATTCAGGAAAAAGTTCAAGTTATCATAATCAAGCATGATGGTGTTCCCTGCTGGGACTTGTAACCAACGAAAACTCTCTGTAGCCTGTTACTCGCAAAGCCATACACAAGTATTGTTCATTTTATTAAAAAAAAAAACTTATAAAATTTTTTGTTGTAACCAATGAAAACTCTCTGTAGCCTGTTAATCAGAAAGCCATACACAAATTGTTCATTTTCTAAAAAAATATAAAAGTTTTATTGTGGTTATATCTCACAGCATTGATGATCTTGCTTTTACTGTATAGATGATTAAGAACAGTTTCATATGAATATAAAGTAACCCTTATGTGTAAAAAGTATTTTACTAGTACAAAACATGCATGCCTCAGTATTCCGGTGCCACAACCAACATCCAGCACAGTTGCTCCATTCATCAGGCTAGGATTGCATAACAGGGCATCTCTGTAAGCTTCAGTTCTTATCTGAAAGTGTTGCAGGATTGTTTATTGCTTACCACATAAGACATAAGAGAAAAAATATACATATTTACCTTCAAGCACCATATTTGACATGAACTTAATAACCACGTATTTCAAGAGTTTACTTACCTTATCACCAAGCATCTCTCTATGAATGCCAAATGAGCTATATGACCCAAAGTAGTTATCATCCACAGTTTTCATTGCCTTGGCATTAACACTGGCACGTGCGACTTTCAGCTGCGTGTCATTCTGCTCCTGAGCAAGAGTTTCACTGCTCCCAGCTTCAGCACCCACAATAATACACACTTGCTCAAATCTAGCACTGATATCAGAACCATTTCCTTTGGGCGTAGAACTCAGCTTGTTCTTGCACGGCTCAGCGAAACCTCCATTCCCTGTTGAACACTGTCCTCCAATTGAGGTTCCACAATCCTCCTCATCGTCATCATCGATGGACAAACTGTGCAAAAGGGAATCATCTTCCATGAAAGGCTTCAGGTACACATCATCCTCCCATGGAACCTTTTCCTCAATTTGGTACTTCTCTGCAGGATGCAAATGACTACAGAGTTCGCTGTTGCAAGGGAGTACACATCATCCTCCCATGGAACCTTTCCCTCAATCTGGTACTTCTCTGCAGGATGCAAATGACCACAGAGTTCGCTGTTGCAAGAGAAAGATTGACTACAGCTCCAGCATCCATTCTCAGCAACCTGAAAAATAAGCCATTAAGTCTATAATTTGAGGAGATGCTTCTAATAATAACACTAATAATTCATGGCCACAGAAATGAACAATGTTGTATGAATCAAGTCTATTAAGTTCATGCCATCAGACTACGAATCGTACTACAGTAGCTAAGATAATTGTGAGTTGTGACAACAGGGCCCGAATTGATTGCTTAGCGCACCTTCGACCGGACAAAGTTGATGAGCTTGATGCACCCGTAGAAATCCAGCCGCAGCTCCTTCACAATCCCGTAGAAATTGAAGCGGTGCTCGGCGGCGCAGTGCGAGAAGAGGAGGCTCTCGGTGTCGAACCGCGAGCTGCAGAACAGACACAGCAGCCCTCCGCCGGCGGCGGCCGCGTCGTCTCCGTCGGAGCACCAGTCATCCCAACCCTCTTCTTCTTCCTCTTCTTCCTCCTCCTCCTCCTCAGACCTCACCCGCTCCTCCGCGACGTCCTTCCCCTCACGGCTGCACTCCATAGCTGCGCTGTGTGCTCCGCGCAGAAGTTACCACTGGCTCAAGCACTCAGGTACCCGCCGCCGAACGCCGCCGCTGGTATCGGCACCGCGCCAGATTAGGGTTTAGACAGAACCCGTTATGTTTGGAGGAGGGTTTTAGAATGTCTGGTTACTGGGCTTTTACTTTGCCATTTGCCAGAACGGCCCACCTGTTAGATTCGACAACCCAGGCCCACTGTAAACCTTGGAGCTGGACATTGGTTGATCCGAGATAACTTCATTTCGAATTACTTCCTCCGTTTTAGTTATGTTAATTAACGTTCAAAATTGTTCTGATATTATGTGTCATTTTCGTTACACTATGTCCCCTCTCTATCTTATCCTACTGAGACAACTCTTTCACCATATTCTATATGCTCTCTACTTTCTTCAATTCTCCATCCAGAGTACAAGATACAGCAGGTTTGAGTAATGGGTGTTCGTTTCCAGGGGTCTAAAATTTAGAGAGGTCACATCAAAAAGAATCATGTCATATAAGAGTATTAAATAAAGTCTAATTACAAAACTAATTCCAGAACCCCTGGTCTAATTCGCGAGAGGAATCTAATGAGGGTAATTAAACCATGATTAGAAGATAGTTACTGTAGCATCACTGTACCAAAACATGGATTAATTAGGCTCATTAGATTCATCTCGTAAATTTACGCTTATATGCAAAAAAGGTTTTGTAATTAGACTTTATTTAGTACATCTAAATGACAAGATTCTCTTTGATTTTAGAGGGTCTAAAATTTAGAGGGAGGAAATGAACACTCCCTAAAACAACCTAATTGTCTGACAAGATCTTTTAAAACTAAAATACATCTGGTACAACATAACAACCTCAATTAACATGTGGTGTTGCTAACTTTATTAGAACTCATTACATAACCTAAAGTCATAAACTCTTTTTTTTT
>LAPY01001691.1:66273-77373 GCA_000970635.1 Eragrostis tef
GGCTCCCCTGGCGGACCCGCCTCGCCATGGCGAGGTACCTTCTGCGCGTGAGAAGAAGAACAGAAAAAACGATTCGCGGGGTGGGGTGCGGGGGTTCCGTGATGCATATGTCCGTCGCGAGACCTCCGGCTCCGAAAATCCGTCAATGCATTGGGTAGTCCGTTGGAGAGTGTTTTTCTCCTTTTGCTCCCTATTTCTTATGTAACTCTCAAAATGGGACATCCGTTGGAGATAGCCTAAGGTCTCCAAATGTGAGAAGGGTTAATCTGAACATGACAGGAGGTCACGGATACTTCCATCATTTAACTGGATCATTCGAAGATAGTCTTATACCCGGTAGCATATTATTTAAATCACATGTTCTAGTTTGTGTCTTTTCTCATACGTGATCATTGTCGCAGGATTGTGCAGATGTGATTCTTTTTCCTTTTTTTTTTTGCCACAGCTTGTGTAAGTTTCGTCCTCTTTGATTGTGTTTGTTTTTCTTACCATTGGTTATTATCGCTGTTGATGAGTAATCTCCCTGTTACATGGCCAAATGCTAATTTCATGCAAGAAGAATGTGGTCATTTGTCAAAATTGTATAAACAAGTAATCCTTATTTCTGTAACTTCGCAGTCCAGAGTTTGGATTTGACTCAAGCCTAGATCAAGAAAAAGTTCAATCTTACCGTGATGGTATCTTACGGTCCAGAGTACGCACACCATCACAGAACGGAACAGGCTGCGAGTGAAACAGCGCGTTATTATAGCCTGCCGGTTTGTGTTTTCGTCGCGTTGTGTGGCTGATACGACCACTCTAGCCTTTCTCTCCCTGGCCACTGCACGCAATCTTTTCCCCTCTGCGATGACTCCAGTGCAGCGTGGGCATGATATTGTTCCTCCCCGTCACCTTTTGCAAAAGCTTGTGCAATCGCATGCCTGCCAAGGTAGGTTGCTTCTTGTATCTTTTTACATGGAGAAAAACTATGACGTGCCATACTTCTATCATTCATGGAAAATTATTTGAGATGAGATTTACAATCTTGTGGATCCAAATAATCCTTCAAAAAGAAATTCAAGGTAACATGGCTTGAAAGAAGCATTTTCAAAGCAATATTAGAAGCATATTCAAAGCAATATTATCTCTGTTTTTGCTGAAGATCTCGGTCACAGTCAACATGCTTTGAGATATGTCCATTCTCGAAATATTAGGTTCATTTGAAGTATATCAAAACATGCTCTTCTCATGATAACATCCATTTTGTATTATGAATATGTACATTTTTTGCTATTGATGATAACAGAAGTTCTAATTTAGAACAAACCCAAATAAATATATACTAAGTTGGATCAGATGGAATATAGCAAATTTTTCAGTTTAATTTTCTTTTCCGGCATGGAACCGGGAAAGAAATTTATCATTAGACCAAAACATGGCAAATCATCATTGCAAAGCATTTTGCAAGAGAATTTCAGCTGATGTGGACTTTACCCCCCCCAGGCATGAAAAGTGTTGGGAGCACGAGATCTTTTCCCCTGGATTGGCGCCTGGTGAATCCAACGGTCCGTGCTAGCGACGACGATTTGGTGTGCGATCATCCAAATTCTGACGCCCGTCATTGTAGAAAGAAGCGGCCACATGATCAGCACTCATTTCATTGCTAATTTCGCTATATGTGGGTATTGGATACCATCATATCAATGACAATTTCTTACTAACAGAGTTACATTCCATGATACGGGTGCTTGGAACTACAGTATTGAACTAGTCTCAAAAAAAAAAAAAGAAAACTACAGTATTGAACTTGTTGGACATGCACGGAGGTCAATCCCTGTCCCCGAACATATGGCTGATCGTTCACCAAAGTCTATATATGTGCCGACAGCTCTTGTTTACAACGCATATCCATCATTTGAGTCAATGTGGTAAGACTTGGGTAACCTTAGATAGTCCACAAGTGTTCCCTTTTGGTACCTACTCTTGTCCTTACCTCTTGTTTGGACTATAGTAAGTACATCCGCACAATAATTGAGCCTATAAGCCGTCGTGCGACACCAAAGTCATGGCTACTTGACTTCTACTAGTCCCTCCTGTTCTAGTGCATCAGTTTGAATATGAAAAACGAAGACCGCGCCATTGAGTTTTAATTTAGCCAGTTCGACGTTGTAAATCATGCACTAACACAGAGAATGCACACTGCTTCTCTCGTGCGAGGGACATTTGCCTGGCCACAAGCTCAGAATAGGCACATGAAAGTAGCTCGACCAGTAGTACAAGGCCTCGCATTGTTTTGTTTTGTTGCGTTGTACTGTTTCCTGTCACGTACTAGTAGTACTAGGAGTAGCTGGAGTGAGCATTTCACTCGTGAAGAGTTGCGAGAGCTGCAGCCATCCATGGATGTATGCTGCTTGGTGGTGCATGCCAAATTGCCAACTCATCAACTCGATTGCCATTCACTCCGTCGAGACGGAGAAGGGGTTGGTTGTTGTGCTCCTTTCAAGCACTTTTGGACACTGCTTCCCACTGCCCAACCCGTGTGGTCCTTGCGACGTGGTGGCCTCTTGTTCTCTCTTCACTGGTCTTTCCCTTTCACCAGGAAGAGAGGAACCGTATATTCACTCGTCTGAACCAAATCCAGAAGTCTCAACTGCCCCATGCCCCCACTCCCAGCAAAAGTGCTTGATCCACCAAGAGAAGAAATATAGGAGTACAAAACACTACGGTAATCAATCATTTTAATGTCATCCAGATTTGAAATTGAACAGAGCATACTTTTAATCCTGAGAAAAGCATCTGTTACTTTTAATCCACAAGAAGGAAAATGTAAGCAATATATACTCCTTGATATGAATACATTTTTCTTTATTTCTAATAATTAATCATGTAACTAACCCGAGGAGCAAAAAGGCGTGTAGCATTGTGGTTACAAGAGTCTTAGGTCCTGAGTTCGACTCTCTGTGTGAGTGGATTTTTTGAGATTTAACGGCGTTTTGCTTTCAGCGGTAAGTAAAAAAGATCTCCTAAAAATCTTCTTGAAAACGTAAGAGAACTAAGAAATTAGGACAACATAGTAGTACAAAATTAAAGACCACATGTTCACACAACACTTTAATCAACTGGCAGTTGGGTTGGCCAATGACCATAACTCCCGCTCCTCCTTGCTAAAACTAAAGTAATGCTTGATTCAAAAAAAAAAACTAAAGTAATGCTAGGGGTTGCACTATATATCAAGCTCCAAGGATTACGAGTGAGTTACCGAATGGGCTTAACTCACTCATAATCCGCTGGTTCTAACATCAAAGGAAAAAATAACAATGTCATTCATCTCTACTCTTCACAAAGGAATTAAATTATAAGTACAACTCTCTTCAGAATTTAGAGGCATCTCAAACATCGAAACTGATATACATCTCACATAAAGAAATTGATTATACATAACTTATCTGGACCGTGTCACGTGGAGTGATCCTGATATCTTTCACCCTGTTCGGTAGGCTGCAGCTGCGGTTGCGGCTGAAGAAAAATAGATGTGAACATTGTAGTGGCTGCAGAAACACTGTAGCAGCTGCAGAAGAAATAACTGAAACATTGTAGCTGCTGCAAAACAGCTGCTGCAAAGCAGCCAGGCGAACAGGCTGTTTATCACTAACAAACTTTCGATGTAACACACTTTATATTCTTCCAATGCTATAGAATTAAAAAGAACAAAAATTAAATTAAACATTTTGGATCAAATTGATAAGAGTTTTTATTCCTCAGCTTGATCTGAGGCAACAACTTGCTTCGTTTTTTCTCAAACCATCGATTTGCTTTTGATACTGAAAGAAACAGTACTCCCATCGAAATTTTTCTGTATTTTCGGGCAGGAACTGTACCCTGTAGGGGCCTGGCTTGACCCGGCAATGGTACTTGGCATGCAGGTACACCATGCTGGTAGGCCTAGAGTTTTTACTCCTATGTGGCAGAAAGCAAGCAAAGCAATGCAGGCCCTGTGCCCACTTCATCCTGCATGCATGCTCTGCGCCCTGCCCTGCCTTTCTAGTTTTTCCTCTTCCCCTCCGTTCTTCCTCACCTGTCTGCTGCACCAAAGGACAAACCAAAGCTGCCGCTTTAGAAGTATTTCCTTGGCCATTTTTTTAATTACCTACAACTCTGTGCTTAGTCCAAAGCACCAGCTGTATGACTTGGGTTACCCATGGACAAATGGTGATTGGACTTATAATAATGCTCTAATGCCTTGGAAGCAACTAAAGACAAACAAATGATTTGTGAGGGAAAAGGTGGAGGGAAGCAAGCAGCACATGGCTAGAAGAAGACTTGTGTATGTGTGGACGTGTCCTCTCTAGTCACCACTTTAGACATAGGGAGAAGCTTTAGTTCCTGATGACAGACACAAGTGTCCATAGTAGTATTTTGATCAGCGTGGCATGTGCTCTAAGCTCAGACAATGTGAGCTATCTAGAGTTAGGTCAAGGTAAAATATAGTTGTAGATGCAAATGGAAAACAACACATTCTTAAGTGCTTTTTTTTTCTTCAGAAAGACAGTTTTGAAGTGATTTTTGTAGTGCATCGTAGGAAACTTGTGAGTGCTTGTTGGCAGAGGGCAGGATGGACAGATGAAGCACTGAAACACAAGTCCCTATCAACAGTTCAACACACATGAGGTCAAGGCATGGTCCTCCAGTCTACAAGGCGACATGTTTGTTCATCATCATGTCATGTTTCATATATTGGGGTAGGAAAAATGATGCATGGTGGAATGGTCTCTAGTTTGACCGCCTGAACTTGTATTTTACTTGCTCTACCAATGCATCGATTCAATTTCTTTGACATAGATTTTATAGAGATGGTACACCATGAACTAGCCAAATGTCAAATTGCTTTGCGGTGAGGTGAATGACAAAAACTGTATGTTTAACACACACTAGCTACTCTTTGTCTTGATATCCACACGCTTCTTTTTAACATTGGCATGCCATGTATGTCGCGCTCCAAAGACACAACAAAAGGTAAGATACTCCATGAGCAACTTGCTTGCTTATGCACACACATATGCTCCAAAGTAGGCTTATAGAAATGTGGTGATGAGAGGAAGGGGGGACAGGGGTGACACTCACTCCTTTGAGTCGTCTAGTCTTTGGAGGAAAGCAAGAAACAAAGCAATTGCGAGCATCATCAAGCTATTTTTACCTCTCTTGCCTCGAGGTCAAATTAAAGGCTACAAGAGTCCAAGCAGGCGACTCCGAGCAAAGCTCTTTGCGATTCGGATGGTTTCGGTTCAGACAAGCTGATCCGGCCGGGGCAAGCAAGCTCCGTTTTGCTTGGCGATTTCTTTGTTTAAGGCCCTGCTTGCTAACTTTAGCTTTAATCTTGCGTCGTCTACCACATGGTGGTATGTGTGTTCGTCGTGGATTGCAAGGGACGTCGTCTCTTATGTAATTTTCATATCCAAACCCGTTCCCAATGCAAGTCAATCTCGGTGATCAGTTTGCGCTTTGCCTTTTTATTTTGTAAAGAGCTGATCGAGTCATAACGGCTACTTACATTGCGGTTTTGGCTTGCCCAAAAGCACCAGCTGTGTGACTTGGGTTACCCATGGACAAATGGTGATTGGACTTATAATAATGCTCTAATGCCTTGGAAGCAACTAAAGACAAACAAATGATTTGTGAGGGAAAAGGTGGAGGGAAGCAAGCAGCACATGGCTAGAAGAAGACTTGTGTATGTGTGGACGTGTCCTCTCTAGTCACCACTTTAGACATAGGGAGAAAGCTTTAGCTCCTGATGACAAACACAAGTGGTCATAGGAGATTAGGAGTAGTATTTTGATCAGCGAGGCATGTGCTCTAAGCTCAGACAATGTGAGATATCTAGAGCTAGGTCAAGGTGAAATATAGTTACAGATGCAAATAGAAAACAACAAATTCTCAAGTTTTTTTTTTTCTTTTTCAGGAAGACAGTTTTGAAGTGATTTTGTAGTGCATTGTAGGAAACTTTTGCGTGCTTGTTGGCAGAGAGCAGGATGGGCAGATGAACCACTGGTATAGAAACACAGTCCCTATCAACACACATCATGGAGAAATTGGTCGAGGCATGGTCCTCCAGTCTACAAGGTGACATGTTTGTTCATCATCATGTCCTGTTTCATATATTGGGGTAAGGAAAATGATGCATGGTGGAATGGTCTCTAGTTTGACCGCCTGGCTGGACTTTTATTTTACTTGCTCTACCAATGCATCGATTCAATTTCTTTGACATAGTAGATGTTATAGAGGTGGTACACCATGAACTAGCCAAATGTCAAATTGCTTTGCCTTTGGCGAGGTGAATGACAAAAGCTGTATGTTTAGCACACACTAGCTACTCTTTGTCTTGATATCCACACGCTTCTTTTTAACATTGGCATGCCATGTATGTCGTGCTCCAAAGACACAACAAAAGGTAAGATACTCCATGAGGAACTTGCTTGCTTATGCACACACATATACTCCAAAGTAGGCTTATAGAAATGTGGTGATGAGAGGAAGGGGGGACAGGGGTGACACTCACTCCTTTGAGTCGTCTAGTCTTTGGAGGAAAGCAAGAAACAAAGCAATTGCGAGCATCATCAAGCTATTTTTACCTCTCTTGCCTCGAGGTCAAATTAAAGGCTACAAGAGTCCAAGCAGGCGACTCCGAGCAAAGCTCTTTGCGATTCGGATGGTTTCGGTTCAGACAAGCTGATCCGGCCGGAGCAAGCAAGCTCCGTTTTGCTTGGCGATTTCTTTGTTTAAGGCCCCGCTTGCTAGCTTTAGCTTTAATCTTGCGTCGTCTACCACATGGTGGTATGTGTGTTCGTCGTGGATTGCAAGGGACGTCGTCTCTTATGTAATTTTCATATCCAAACCCGTTCCCAATGCAAGTCAATCTCGGTGATCAGTTTGCGCTTTGCCTTTTTATTTTGTAAAGAGCTGATCGAGTCATAACGGCTACTTACATTGCGGTTTTGGCTTGCCAAATAGTTGAGTAGCTAATCATCTTGTATTTAGTGAATAAAAAGCACCCAATAATCCTAGCTATGTTCTATACCTATATGAAGATTAACTAACTACTCCAGCTACGATCTTAAGGTCACTTGTGTTGGCGATAAAACAAGTGAGAAATGTGTGAGAACTTGATGGTTTTGCCCAATAAGAAAACAACCATTCAAATGTCGCAATGTGTGAGAAACTCGGTGGTTTTGTAGCAAGCCAGCGATGTGTCTTGGCTGTTTACCACAACACATTTCGGCTTTGGCTTATATGCTGTGAAGCTAAAGAAACTACCTTACCGACTTGCAATAAGAGAGGGAGGGAGAAGCTAAAGAAACTACGGTACGTGAATAATGTTGCTATAATATTTCTAGGGAGAAGCTAAAACTGGAATAAACTGTTCTAACCATATTGTTTTTTTCTTTTTTGAA
This sequence comes from Eragrostis tef, assembly GCA_000970635.1. NCBI lineage: Eukaryota > Viridiplantae > Streptophyta > Magnoliopsida > Poales > Poaceae > Eragrostis > Eragrostis tef. Next base: position 73,698 of record LAPY01001691.1, read on the forward strand.
AGAACCTCACCATATTGTTTCTGGGACAGCAACTGGATGAATAATCAGTTGATCATCATTATTCATTCCAGGTACGTGGACATGCATATTGATGATGCCATGCAGGTGCAAATCCTGGGATAAGCATGCGGCTTCAGATTGTGGTAATAATAGGAGTAATCCACTCAGTGATGCACCTAATCATTGCGACCACATGGATTGAGAATCATGGATTCTCCTTCGATTTATTTGTTTCTTCTTTCTCTTCCATGCATGCAAGATGCCTCCCTTTGCCTTTATCTAAAGCACACAAAATACATTTCACAAAAAGGAAAAGCTCGCAAAAACACATTTCGCAAAAGTAAAAGCTCACAAAAACACACTGAAAAAATGCACACAAAATTCCCTCCCTCTGTCTTCTGTGTGGCAGGGCTACTACAGTGGCGCATGACTGCAATTGTCTTTACGTGGCGATGAATTCCTTTTCTTTTTTGGACGTACTCGTTGTTCGTCTAGTAATCCTACTCCTACGTGGGACGTTTGGCGGTTTTGGGGGCGAGAGAAAAGTCAAGTCCACATCGCACGCCACCTCACAACTCTGTCAGTTCACGTGGCACAAGGCTCTGCTGACTCATCGACCTTTTTTTTCCCTTGTCCTTTCTCTTTTTGCTGCTGATTCAAATCGCTGTAACCGGGACTGATTTCTTCTTTTTTCTGCCGGTCTGCCCTAGCTAGAAGTAGTCGAAATTACGGGCGTGTGCCACCATGTCCTGGCAACAATTTTGTCTACGAGTAAATAATGGTATTGAAACATTTCATCCTACTACTCATTAATAGTGTATCGCCCCATGCCATGCACTCATCGGAGACATACATTCCCAGCAAAATTAATGCCACGCATAATAAAGAATTTTCGACGAGGAAGAGGGAGGCGTTCGTTTTTATTTCAAGAATGAACAAGGGACATTAATGCAGGCTCAGCTCTCAAGCTCTGTTTGGTTATTCATGGGTGGACGTTGCCCTGCATTCATCAAGGCACAGCCAAATGCCATGTCCAGATGAGAGAGAGGATAGGGAGTTCTCAAACGAAGACAGCAGGAGCAGTACAGTACTCCTGTACTGGCATCAGCACAGCCAGACAGGATAAGCGGGCCCCACCGCCCTCCTCCTTCTCCCGCCGTTGCTGCTGCCGGCTAAAATGGCTAAAACGGCTAAAATTTTAGCTAGGAGGAGAATATTACCATTTAGAAGTATTAAATAAGTCTAATTACAAAACCTTTTTACCAATAGGGACTACTTTTCGAGACGAATCTAACGAGCCTAATTAAGCTATGTTTTGCTACAGTAATGCTACAGTAACCATCTTCTAATTATTGCTTAATTACAGCATAATTACCCTCATTAGATTCGTCTCGCAAATTAGCACAGAGTTCTACAATTAGTTTTGTAATTAGACTTTAATTAATACTACTAAATGACAATATTCCAAATGGCTAAAATCTGGCTAAAAAAACGAACAGGCCCTTACCGCTTGCTAGCTTTAGCTTTAATCTTGCGTCGTCTACCACATGGTGGTATGTGTGTTCGTCGTGGATTGCAAGGGACGTCGTCTCTTATGTAATTTTCATATCCAAACCCGTTCCCAATGCAAGTCAATCTCGGTGATCAGTTTGCGCTTTGCCTTTTTATTTTGTAAAGAGCTGATCGAGTCATAACGGCTACTTACATTGCGGTTTTGGCTTGCCAAATAGTTGAGTAGCTAATCATCTTGTATTTAGTGAATAAAAAGCACCCAATAATCCTAGCTATGTTCTATACCTATATGAAGATTAACTAACTACTCCAGCTACGATCTTAAGGTCACTTGTGTTGGCGATAAAACAAGTGAGAAATGTGTGAGAACTTGATGGTTTTGCCCAATAAGAAAACAACCATTCAAATGTCGCAATGTGTGAGAAACTCGGTGGTTTTGTAGCAAGCCAGCGATGTGTCTTGGCTGTTTACCACAACACATTTCGGCTTTGGCTTATATGCTGTGAAGCTAAAGAAACTACCTTACCGACTTGCAATAAGAGAGGGAGGGAGAAGCTAAAGAAACTACGGTACGTGAATAATGTTGCTATAATATTTCTAGGGAGAAGCTAAAACTGGAATAAACTGTTCTAACCATATTGTTTTTTTCTTTTTTGAAAGAACCTCACCATATTGTTTCTGGGACAGCAACTGGATGAATAATCAGTTGATCATCATTATTCATTCCAGGTACGTGGACATGCATATTGATGATGCCATGCAGGTGCAAATCCTGGGATAAGCATGCGGCTTCAGATTGTGGTAATAATAGGAGTAATCCACTCAGTGATGCACCTAATCATTGCGACCACATGGATTGAGAATCATGGATTCTCCTTCGATTTATTTGTTTCTTCTTTCTCTTCCATGCATGCAAGATGCCTCCCTTTGCCTTTATCTAAAGCACACAAAATACATTTCACAAAAAGGAAAAGCTCGCAAAAACACATTTCGCAAAAGTAAAAGCTCACAAAAACACACTGAAAAAATGCACACAAAATTCCCTCCCTCTGTCTTCTGTGTGGCAGGGCTACTACAGTGGCGCATGACTGCAATTGTCTTTACGTGGCGATGAATTCCTTTTCTTTTTTGGACGTACTCGTTGTTCGTCTAGTAATCCTACTCCTACGTGGGACGTTTGGCGGTTTTGGGGGCGAGAGAAAAGTCAAGTCCACATCGCACGCCACCTCACAACTCTGTCAGTTCACGTGGCACAAGGCTCTGCTGACTCATCGACCTTTTTTTTCCCTTGTCCTTTCTCTTTTTGCTGCTGATTCAAATCGCTGTAACCGGGACTGATTTCTTCTTTTTTCTGCCGGTCTGCCCTAGCTAGAAGTAGTCGAAATTACGGGCGTGTGCCACCATGTCCTGGCAACAATTTTGTCTACGAGTAAATAATGGTATTGAAACATTTCATCCTACTACTCATTAATAGTGTATCGCCCCATGCCATGCACTCATCGGAGACATACATTCCCAGCAAAATTAATGCCACGCATAATAAAGAATTTTCGACGAGGAAGAGGGAGGCGTTCGTTTTTATTTCAAGAATGAACAAGGGACATTAATGCAGGCTCAGCTCTCAAGCTCTGTTTGGTTATTCATGGGTGGACGTTGCCCTGCATTCATCAAGGCACAGCCAAATGCCATGTCCAGATGAGAGAGAGGATAGGGAGTTCTCAAACGAAGACAGCAGGAGCAGTACAGTACTCCTGTACTGGCATCAGCACAGCCAGACAGGATAAGCGGGCCCCACCGCCCTCCTCCTTCTCCCGCCGTTGCTGCTGCCGGCTAAAATGGCTAAAACGGCTAAAATTTTAGCTAGGAGGAGAATATTACCATTTAGAAGTATTAAATAAGTCTAATTACAAAACCTTTTTACCAATAGGGACTACTTTTCGAGACGAATCTAACGAGCCTAATTAAGCTATGTTTTGCTACAGTAATGCTACAGTAACCATCTTCTAATTATTGCTTAATTACAGCATAATTACCCTCATTAGATTCGTCTCGCAAATTAGCACAGAGTTCTACAATTAGTTTTGTAATTAGACTTTAATTAATACTACTAAATGACAATATTCCAAATGGCTAAAATCTGGCTAAAAAAACGAACAGGCCCTTA
>LAPY01001691.1:86946-100209 GCA_000970635.1 Eragrostis tef
TGAGCGACGTCGGAGCTGTGGCGGTTGGCGATAGCAGTCAGCGGCGCATCAAGTAACGACGGCTTTGGTGATTGGAACCGCGTCAAGGGGGCGTCGGAGCTAGGGGCTCCTAGGAGTCTCTTTAATGCCAGCTTTCTTCTGTAATGTGTTAGGACTTTTGTTTTTCTCACCACGCGGTGACAGTTGTGCAATGTTTTTTTGAGGGACGCGTTTGTTTTTTTGGTATAGATGTAGAGGTGTTCGTGTGTGTTTGAATAGGTTGTATCTTCTTAAATGTACACGAACAAATACTACATTTGTATTTAGAAATCAGAGGTTCAAAAAAAAAAAAGAAACCTCTTAATATGTCACCCTCCACCTAAAAGAACAGAACACCAACTCTTCCCTCCTCCCAATAGCTATGTCACCCACATTTTCTGGAGTGAGAAACTGTCCATACGCATCCTCATGCTGCTTCTGACACCCACTCTTGACCATGGGCGCCATACACACACAATCGCCAATGACCCATGCCACTCCATATGTTTCCTGACTCCCCTCCCTTGCCCACTTGCCCCTCCTTGCCTAAAGTATATATGCACAAGTGGAGTGTCTATGCCGAATTTGAGTTTCCATCAAGCTACGGGCGAAGCTCGAAACGCTACGATCCCAGGATCACTCTGATAGACAGACGCTTGAGTGAGGGGCGCTGAAATCTCACAGTGGTCTAATCCAGCCATGCTCTGGCCTCCCTAGCCTGCCACCCATCCTCTTCTTCCCATGTTGTATGTCTACGTCTTTCGCGGCCCCGGTCGACTTCGTCATACCCAACACGTAACGATCTCAGGCGAGCCATGGAGGACTTGCATGTGCCTGCCTCCATCTTGAAACGGGTTGCCCTAGCCTCCCTCTCCCACGAAAGTGGTGGGCGTGGCTGCAACGTGGCACATCGTGGTCTCTTTGGCTAGGTGATGGCAACACTCTTGGCGGTCATCGTTAGGGCAACTTTAACATATAGGGTGCATTCGTTTTCAGCCTTCTAAATTTTAGGCCTGTCACATCTAAGAGAGTTTTATCATTTAAGAGTATTAAATAAAGTCTAATAACAAAACCTTTTCACAGATGGGTGCTAATTTACGAGATGAATCTAATGAGCCTAATTAATCTATGTTTTGCGACAGTGATGCTACAATACAGAAATTTCTTTTGTATCATAGGGCATTGTTGACGAGGTAAAAACAAGAAAATTACCGTCAACATACCGGTTAATAAAAGACGAGCACCAATGTTTTATGCATTATACTAATAAAATTCCATAAGTTTTGGATATAAGCTTGTTTTGCAAGGTACAAAGGAATATTGGTGTAAAAGTGCTTATACTCATAGAGAAATATCAAGTATGCAAAAGCACAAGACCTGGCTCCGACATCTCGGCAACTCTCAAAGTAAGAATCTAGAAATGACATAGGAAATAATTATTCAAACCAGAGATTTGATCCCTCCATGTCGAAGCTCTCGCCAAAATAGTCAAAATGGACTTTTGAATCAACCAATTCGGAGTCCAGGAGCAGAAGTAGCGCCAATACCAAAATTGAGCGTCGGGCTGAAAAACAGCTGGCCAGCCGGCCTACCTCTGTCTCCGTTGGTCCCAATCTTCCTCCAGTGGGCTACATACACCCCACAACATCTAGCCCAAGTGCCCATCAAGGTGGAAGACCAACCGACATAGATACGTTGAACCTAATCATCGGGTTGCGTGTTTTGGTGGAGGCCGTGCCTCGACGCACTTGAATGTATCTGTAATGAAAGATTAAGTAAATAGTTGTAAACTATCATGAAACTAAATGCTAACCTCTAGGCTAACCGATACCTTCTTCTCATTGTTCTCCCAAACTAAATGCTAACTTCTTGTTATCTGCATCGATGGATGTTATTCCTGAGTACCACACACACAAAACATCTGTACCCCTGCATTAGCCTAGTTTGCAAGTTATAAATAATAGATGTTTCTTTGTTAATTCATGATATTCTTAGCCTTAGAATACTCCTATATGAAATGCTACAACGGTGTTCCGTACGCTTGCAAAATAGTAATATTCTATTATGCATACGTAACGCCAACAGGCATATGCTCCTAGAGTACATGAATCTGGCTTGTCCAATGCTCATTGGAGCTCCCACCGCTTCAATCCATGTCGCATAAGCCCACAATCTGGCCCTGCTATGGTCTCCACAACCTCGCAATCGCCCCTCCACTTCTTCTCATCGCTGCTCGTCTTCGTCTTTCGCGACTCTGGTCAGCCTTGTCTTATCAAACTAAGTATATACAATTAACAAGAGAAATTTATTTTACACGAAAGGACACTAATCATGCTTCTTCTTCAGTTCTCACGGAAGCTCTCACCGCCTCAAACCGAGTCTTTTGCTATTTTGGGCTCGATTTCGGTGAGCTTCGCCCAAATAGCCTTAGTAGATTGGACTTCTATAAAATAGCCTTAAATCCGTTGCCGCATCCGCTAAAATGGCCATAAGAATTCATTTGGACCAAAATGCCCTCACCTTTTCTTCTTCCTCTCGACTTCTCTCTTCCAGCTCGGGGCACCTCGCCGACGATGTCGTTCCCGTGGAAGTAGCCTCTGCTCAGGCCAGCCGCAGCCTCCTACCACCACCAGAACTGCAGGACTACTGCCTACAAAACTGCTGCTACAACCACCACCATTCAGATTCCTTTGTTGTTTCTTCCTCTTTCTTCTCTCTTCCTCTGCTACCTAGGAGTGTATTAAATAAAGTCTAATTACAAAACTAATTGCAGAACTTTTGGTCTAATTCGCGAGAGAAATCTAATAAGGGTAATTAAGGCGTGATTAGAAAAAATTAGAAGATAGTTACTGTAGCATCACTGTACCAAAACATGGATTAATTAGGCTCATTAGATTCATCTCGTAAATTTACGCTTATGTGTAAATTTTTTTTGTAATTATACTTTATTTAGTACTCCTAAATAACAAGATTCTCTTTTATTTTAAAGGGTTTAAAATTTAGAAGGGGTAAACTAACACCCCCTACTTCTACATAACTGCAGCTACTACCACCGAATCCCCAACCATGGATGATTCCCCATCTCTCTCCATCAAATCGTTCTCAGGTGTTGCTGGTGTTACTTCCTCTCCCCTCCTACTTTTCTCTAAATCTGCTGTTATTACTAAAGCCTAGTGGATCGTGTAGTGTAGGACCTGTAGGTGTTGGCGACGAGCTCGAGCAAGGGAGATGGGGACCGGTAGGGAACCGCCGGATGGGGACCTCAAGCGGCCGAACGGGCTGTTGTTCTTCACCAGCTGCGCCTCTCCGCAGGGCAGGGCAGTGCCCGACGCGGCTGCTGCGGGGGTAAGGCCGGCGCCGGCGAGGTGGAGATTGATGGCTCGGGCGATAGGAAGAAGAAAGGGCGAGGGTAATTTGGTCTAGAAAAACTCGTATGGTCAATTTTAGCGGTGTGGCAACGATTTTATGGCTATTTTAGAGAAGCCTAATCTTTTGAAACCGCGGCCACAAAATAGCAAATGACTTCCTCAAACCATGCCGCACAAGCCCGCAAGACAGAAGCTTTGGTGACACAGATCCGAAACCTACACTGACGATTCCATGAAGGATGCCCACAATATATTTGCGTTCAAGTTAAAAACGTTCCCTCCTCCGTTCTATTTCTCTTGACATGAGTGCATTAGATTGTGGGCATTGTATACAAACTACTATAGTTACACTTCGTTCCTCTATATGATGAGTGAGTCGTTATGGAGAAAGATGAGGTGGTGGAGACCATACCATCGCCAAAAACCAAGAGATGCTGAAGGTCTACCAACTACTTGTCTCAAAGATGTTGGCATAGGAAAGTGAGAGTGTGGATCCGAACATAAAACGGAAGCACCTTGCATTGCACTATCACCATAATGCGAAGACACCCAACAACTGATCACCGGGGTCATCACTATCTCATCTTTGTTGGCTGCAATTGAAGAGTGTTGCAACGGATGATGTTGTGACCAAATTGATCGTCAGCGTCCTAGTGGAGTGACTTAATAGGAGACAATAATTTGATTTCGTTCATGTGGTGTTTATATTTTCTTACCCATGCCCACATGTTTGCACTGACAGTCTGACTTGCCTGGCATACATAAATCTGTTAGGGTCTCTTTTCCACAGTTCCATCTCATAGCTCGACTCTATCCGACCTTCATCACTAATTCAGCCCCCACGGCACTCCTTCCACTCAGCAAAGTCAGTCCGCCAACAGGATATCGTAGTCGACCGTGGCTTGTTTTTTGACCACATTCTCCCCAATCTTCTCAATAGGAAATGATACCATCACGGGCACCGACATTGTCGCTTTTCACCATTGGTATCACTAACCGATATCATCCTGCCATTTGTCCCGCCATTGCTAGCCGATGAACCTTTCTAGACCCCTCCAAACGCAGAGCCACAAGTAGGACTTGAAACTGCATATAGGCCCGTAAAGATCTAATTAAAAGGTTACACATAACGTTAAGGGAAGAAAGAAAGGATGGCTTCATTTGATCAATCAAAAAGAAGAAAAACAGAGTTCATTTATGGACATGTTGAACGGCAGCAACGGTCTCACCATGGAGATCAAGAGCTAGATGACGCTGAAAGCATGGCTCCCGCTTGCGCAACGAGTCCATCCGAACGAAAAACCATTGAGAAATGTGAGATTGTGGGCAAGGTAGCTGAAACTGAAACTGAAACGTAACCGGATTTCTGTGTGGCCTGTCCTTTGGCGCGTGAACTGTCAGCAGCAGCGTGCTCTGGCTATTGCCTGCATTTGCAGCCACGCTTGCCCTGTTTTTTCACGTGGACCAATCAAGCTAGGGAGCGAGCGATTCAATACCCAACAGTAGTTCCCAATTCCGTGACCTGTTTTTCAAAATGGCTTTTGTCCATCCGAAGAAAGATCAGTGATAGTTAACCAATCTTAACACATCTATGTTATGCTAACATATAGTCTTAGTATTATATTAGTTACTATGTTCATCACGCAGCCCCTGTAGTGAATTATTAGCATGTACTGTAATTGGTACGGTTGTACCGTGGATTACGGCCCATGCCTTAATGCTGTTTTGGGCCGGGGAGGCTCCACATAATCTAGCCACGATCCAGGCAGGTGGAACCTATCATTTTGTTGTCTCTCCTCACAGAAAGTAGAGAGAATTAGGATTAAAGCTGCCGAATGCAAGCATTTCACTACTAGACGAGCACGTGGAGCAACACCATGCACATGATTGATATCTAGCTAATGGTTATTCACAATGCCTAGCTTCATTTGAAACCATGTCCCACATCCGTACACTTTTTTTTTCCATGTTCAGAAATGTTTTTCAAGATCGTGCTTGGCACGTTTTTCATTAAGATGAACATGTTCAGAAATGTCGTCCTGATATATATGAGCTTCACTTTGATTTCATTGGGGGCGACGATGTTAGCTACTGTCCACGTTCATGTAATATATGTGTTTATGAAAGGATGTATCTATGCCATGCAGGTTAGATCATCTCCAGGCATGAGCGCTTGACCCCAGTGACGAGCTGAGCTAAAAAAGTTTAACTAAAGATGGGAGTTTGGGGACGGTAAAAGAGTGAAGTAAACAAGAGGAACAATGAAAAGGAAACATGGTTGCACCAACTAAAACAGCTTTAACACAAAGTCAATGCTTAGGTAATCGATGGAAACATGCCTGCGGCCAAGGCAATGGCGGGAAACGAGAGATGCGGCCCCCATGCTTTGTGCTGCTGCAGCGCACGTTACTGCAGCATCGTGATGACTGGTACTGACGACTGAAAGCTTCAAGTAACAGAAGGCGCTGATGAAGTGATGAAGTGACGGATTTTCTCTACTGGTCAAAAAGAAGACGGAGCTTGGCTGCATTGCACGACAATGAGGCCGTGCATGCTAGTAGTTGACTTTTTTTTTTAACGGGCACCTCAAAAGCAGCAGCTTAGCCCTCACATAATCACATTCCGGTGCTGCTCCCTGGACCGTGTTCAGCCACGTCGCTCTGGTAAATTGGCCTCCTTGTCGGCAATAATCTATGCCCGGCGTGTGTTTTTCCATCCTTCCAACTGCGTATATAACATGTGTACGAAATGGTAACGGACGGTTGGCCGATGATTTTCACCATGGGTAGATGCAGGTCAATCAAACGGTCTCTCCCGAAACACAAAAGTGATACTGAGGCGCATGCGTACTATCGCACAATTTACTGCAGAAGCAAGTACCCCGGCCGGCCGGTCGGTTGAAGGCCATCCTTCCTGACGTGCACGAGAGCAAGCAGCCAGCTGATATCACGCAGAACTGAAACCACGACCACAGCCATCGACGTCGGCAACGGAGGAAGAACAGGAACCAGTAGTCAATCTGAGCTACTCGACATGCATGTAAACAAAATTCAAGAGGTACACATTCTTGTTCAGCAGCCTCAAGTAACAGAAACAGGTGAAGAGAAGATTGACGAGTTAAAAGAAGAGGGGAGAAGCTGCCTGCATGAGAATCAAGCGAAAACCGGCCATCACCAGCACTAACATGGTCATCGTATGTAGCACACTAGCGTTAGAACATACTAGTATACATGCCATGAATTCTAAAGAAAGCTTTTTACTATTGCTATATACTGTCAGTGAATGAAGCAGGTCAGATTTGTTAAATACAACCAGCCGAGAAACGTAAGAAGCAGTGAAGAATAACTGACGGAGCATCGGAGTCAAAACTGTCAGGCACCCCCTGAAGCTGCACAGGATGGGCACAACGATGATAAATTGAACCGGTGAAACCTCAACAGAAAGTTTGGTACATCACGATGGGCGTGATCTGTCATGATACCTAGGAAACCTTCCTGTACAGAAATACTGAAATTCCTTCTCAGATAGAGTACTACAAATGTATTATAACGCCACTGATTGATCATCAGAAGACATGGAAGTTCAACGCAGTCTAAAATACCCTCCTTAAAAGGATTCTGCTACACAGGAAACATGCGCAGTCAAGGAACCACAGGAATCTTCTGAGGCCTCCTGTGAAAAACATGTTTCGCAAGAAACCTGTCTGCGTGAGATGGATATTTCCCTTCAATGTATGCCTGGAGACACTTGCGGTAAGAGAAATCCTCCAAATCACCATTTGTTCGAACAATAAAGAGGCATCTTGACTTGTGATCAGGGTGCCTGTCAACCTTCCAAGTCAAGAAATAATAGTTCAGTTGTAAGTGCATTCGGGGCAAAAAAAAAAAGTAGTATGAACCACGAGCATTACATGTACTAAGCAGACAATTCAAAATTACTTTAACATAGGGTAAACTATCAATTTTCCATCCTAATGTATCATAGAGGCTTGATCTCAATTCATATCCATGACGTAGAAGCGAAATCACAACAGTTTGTCTGAAGGGAAAACTACTTTGAGCTGAGTTCTTTACCTGCAAAATTGCAGCATCTAGTATTGCCCAATGTTTCTAACAGTCCCTCAATACTATATTAAGACTTTTAAACAAGTCTTCAAATTAAAATCTACCCGAATTAATTAGGCGTCACTACAAGATCCTATTGAAGGGCATAACAGAAAAGTGCACCTGGATCTTAACTCTATTATTTGGAGGATTAGTAAAATACTAAAGCATGGTTTTAAATCATTAATGTTGCAGCCCTTACTGGTGTATGAAAACTGCACATGACCTAAGGAAGGGGATGGCTAACCTGAGCAGGATTAGAGTTAGGCGGCTTACAATGATACAATCAAGGTTTTTACTTTGCTTGGAGAAGCTCCAACAAAACCTCAGATATTTTAAGCAGCTTTGAATAAAATATGCATCATCACAGAGTAGGGCTGCTTGCTATTTTGGTGTTCTCATCGAGTTGTATTTTCTTAGCATCACCGAAACAAAATAACTTGTTATTGTACAAATGCAAGTTAACATCTTATAGATTGGCCATGGCAGGCAATGCGACAAAGATGTACCAAGAATAAACCTTTAGATTGATCAAAATGATGCATTAATTTAACAGTTTGACCAAGCATTGTTTATCAAATTAATTCTTGGTTTTCCATTCCCAAAAAAGGAATTAATCCGTGGCTGTACTTCAAAAACTTTGTCCTCCCCGAAATACACCTTGAGAGTTTAGTGTCCCATAACCGACATAGTAGTAACACTTAATCACTCTGAAACCAGTTCACTCACAACATTTTTCTTTTTATATGGAAAACTGTTGGGAAGTTCTTCACAGTGACGTTTTCCATTAATTAAAGAGCATTAGATATGTAAAAAAGGGAAAATGCTAAAGAAAAGGGAAAAAGCAACAACAAAAGAAAAAAAAATAGAGAATGCAAACTATAAGGGTTGATTCAGCAAGTGGATAATGTTGTGCTTTAGTCCTGGAGCCCAATGTAGATGCAGGACTTGTTCTTTGAACCACACAGTCCAAAGTTGAATTGATAGCCAATGTTATGACTTATATCCAAACATATCGAAAAACTAATGCCACCAAAAATAAGTCTACGATGTTTACAGCAATATTTTAGTGGAATTACAATGCATAATTTGCATTTTAGTGGAAATAATATGGAAATTATCAATATTATTACTCTTTACACCAAGTTTAAGCAGCATTAGATTCACTGAACACTAACACAATCCCATTCATATGCATACTGTGTTTAATACAGTACCCTGCACAAGTTTGCACTAGATTTGAGAAGTGTCATATGCAGATACAATACATTATGTTGTATTTATCCTTGCAAAGTCATCGCATAAATGTAGCAATAAAGAAGGATAAGCAAATACAAGGCAATGTAGTCTTGAAATTGTAAGTTGCAGCACAAAAAATAAAAATAAAAATCATGCATCATAAAAAGAGTATGTAAAACAAAAATGTATATAATGCAATGCTATCACAGTATAGATATTTACCATCGACTCTCCGATCACAAAAGCAAGTTGTTTTAGACAGAGACACAATATCCAAGACGCATTTTTGACCCAATCCTAACAAATCGAACTAACAAACCTTATCCTCAGAGATAACGGATCATGTCTGATTCATAGCTGGTGCCATCGCACCTTTGGGCTTTCTGTCGTACAGAAGCCCGCACATAACAGGGCCATTGTTTGATCAGTGACCTTGGCCAAGAAGAGCAAGTGTAGGAGCAATGGAACAAGTTGAGAAAAATGCAGAGATAGGAGAAAACCTTCCAATCCCTCGAAACACCAATGGTGACTATGTGATTCATGTAGTGAGAAACAACACAACTAAGGGTTCAAAATAAGAGACAACATTCCCAAAGACTTTATGGTGCATCCATCTGGGCTGTTACTGGACCAATATGAGGGAATGCTCTTAATCAAAAGATTTGAATTGCTTGAATCCGGTGTCAAACACCATATAAGCGACTAAAATATGAGATTTTGATTGGAAAGCGCTGGTGTGTTCCATAATTTTGAGGATCAGACCAGTTTTAGATGTTTTGCAATATCGTGACAACTGTGATAAATCTAAGCAAAGTTAATAAAGGTTAATTGCTCGAACCACAATTAGTAGTGTTTGCTATTGTATGTACATTGTTTCCAATTCATAGCATTAGAAATTAAAAAAAACATAATGTTTAAATTCTAAAGAAATGCATTACAAGTTACAGCTACAAACTGCTCGATCCATCCCAAAATGTAATCATTTTTGGATGTTTTGGACAGACTAAGTTTGTAAGTAAAAGACCGCATGCCCCTCATTTATAAGTAAAAGACAAGACTCCGGAATCGTATATTTTGGGACAAGCTTCAGAAACGGTTAAGTTTTGGGAGGGACCATAGTCACCACGAATCCATGTCAACCGGGTCGTGGGACGGGCTCGAGGTATGCAGGTCGACACTTGAAAAAAAAAGAGGTATGAACCTCTTCGGAACAATACTATGGGTTGTGGTATGCGACCCAAACTAGTCTAGATTAATGGCACGGATCGATTAGCCCATATGGATATCCATTATGTAGTTAGAAAATAAAGGAAATGAAAAAGAAAACGAAATGTGATATGGGCTGTGCCGTGCTCCGCTGTCTTCGTCCAGCACTGTTCATCAGAACACATAGACAACCCTAACCTCACTCCCCTTGAGGCTTTTAACACAAACGCTGCCACTCTCCTCGTCCAAACGGATAAACAGTCACTCATGCACACTGAGCTATGGAACTCTCGCGTGCATTGCCGGCTGACCGCTGCCCGCCCTCTAACGCCGCTTCTGCATGCTGCGGTGCTGCCCTCACTCCCTCCCTCCCTCCCGCTGTCATCGTCGCAGGTAGCTCCCTGCCTCCCACGCGCTGAAGCGGATGAGGACGCAGCCGCTGCCCATGAAGCAACTCTGGAGAAACAGGGGCGAGATTGAACCTGAACCGGGATATCAAACCCGTTTAATCCTGATTCTCAAATGGGGACACCATCCTGGGGTGGCGGAACGCACCATTGACCCCATTCCCGGTGACTATGGGACAGACCCAGAAGTGCTTATTTTGGGACAAATTTTGAAAGCTAGAGATGGTTGTGTATTGGAAGTTTGGAACGGAGGGTTTAATGGTGTATGACACTAGATAGGTTCGCAGATCATCACAAAAGACTATAGTGTGCTCTTTGTCAAAAGGTTATGACTTGGGAAGAGGGAACGACAGGGGCCTGTAGCAATGCCCCTTTGGGATCATTTATTAAAGCTAGAGGAAACAAGGTAGAACTATAATGCACAGCATACTAGAAAAATGATTAGGAATGCACAGGATATTACAAAAATGATTAGGAATAAAAGTGAGAACTTTAGGTCTACAGCGCACATTACATATATTCAGAATCACAGTTTGCGGTTTATTGGTAGTGAGGATGCTCATGATGAGTTATGTTTGTGTTAGCTTCACTATTCTAAGTAACCTAGCTCAGGAGCCAACACCGCTTTTGTGCCACTCGACTTCAATAAATAACAGACACATTATTCTGAGCATGGACCAATATAAGACCCGATAAAGATACAGATAAAGTTATTGTTACTGTAGCATCACAGCACATGCAAATGCTTACAAACCAGAATTAGTTGCAAATGCTTACAAACCAGAATTTAGCTCACTCTGGCATTCATGTCCAACCAAGGTGATCAAGATTGCATGTCCTAATTAATTTACACAGTCTCGGTTTAGATCCTCTTTATGAACTAAAACTAAAGTGCTGCAAAGAGCCAATCCTTAAAAATATTTAATCAAGGAGACTGGCAGGAAGGTGGAAAGGTCTGGAGGATAGCTAACATTTTTTTTTTTAAAAAAACTGTTTGAGGAGATCATGTCTGTTGTTGTAAACAGATTAAATAGGCAAACTTACCAATATAGCATCAACTCCACAACCAATCTTATCCTCTGCACGGGGATGATTAGGAAGAAGCTTTTCTACCACAAACTTTTCATCATCTGGGTCCAAGACTGCACCATTTCTATATCTGCCATAACACATTGACACAGTAAATCCTCACAAATTGGATGCATTACAAGTTTAGAGCATATCAACATATGGCACTTCAGCATTGAGGTGACGGCCTAAACTAGCTTGGCAGCATGTATGCTAGTCTGAGCACACATGCAGTAGCTATAGCGAACCCACCTGGCAACATGCACTGGTTACCATTCAAATGTGGGGTATCAACATGCACGGCTGGTCACAGACAGCCTCACGGACTACAAAGCTTCTTTAGGCAAGTCACTCTGAGAGTCTGAAATCTAAATTATCAAATGTGGGGTATCAACATGCATACTTTCTGTTGATTTAGTTTCACCATTGTAACTTTAAAGGACCTTGTATATACCATAACATGTTGAAAAAAATGGAAAAGTATGGTACATATGAAGTACTAGAAAAGTAAGGTGCGCTCTGCCGCGCCCGTTTATGTGTTATAGTGTTTTTATGTTTAATTATTTTGTTGACAGAATTGACAGGGCAAGACTGTTTTTTATCTTACTTCAAGAGCAACCATGCAAAAGCAGAGGTTTTAGCAGGTAGTGAGAGTCCCGCGATGTCACAGCTTATTTTTGCCTCTCTTGCTCTGTTTCCTGTACACGCGCCCACGAATCATGGCCACGCGCTGGTGTGTGGTCTGCCGCAGCACATGAACAACAGCAACGAAACATGTGACTCAGCTGCTCTCCTATTTCATTGACACATGGGACCACCAGTTCATGGACCGAGTCCACGTGAGGTTTATTTTGTTGACAGAATTGACAGGGCAAGACTGTTTTTTATCTTACTTCAAGAGCAACCATGCAAAAGCAGAGGTTTTAGCAGGTAGTGAGAGTCCCGCGATGTCACAGCTTATTTTTGCCTCTCTTGCTCTGTTTCCTGTACACGCGCCCACGAATCATGGCCACGCGCCGGTGTGTGGTCTGCCGCACATGAACAACAGCAACAAAACTTGTGACTCAGCTGCTCTCCTGTTTCATTGACACATGGGACCACCAGTTCATGGACCGAGTCCACGTGAGGTATATCACAAGCATCTTGTCTGCCTGCTCTCTCTCATACCGTGAAAGACATGGCTCCTTGTTATTATCGCCCTGCTCCTTAATCCTTATCTCCCTCTCTCCCACAAGGTGTGGCTCACAAGGAGTGCCGTCGTCGTTCTCCGTTGCAATTTTTCCATCTTCCTTTTTCTAGCGCATGAGCTCGGCTTGCAGGTCTCCTCCCTGCCTCCTGACCGGTGCACGCCTCACAATCCCTCTCTCTCTTTCCCTCTCCATGTCTATTCTGTGCTTCTCGCCCTCAAGTTCCTGGCATGGCGCTAGCCGTGGTCTCAGGCCTGCCTGCGCGGGCTGCCGACAGCCGGTGCTGCAAATAGGGGAGGTTTGTCGGCTTGGCTGCGTCCCCGCATGATGATGGCTGTGGCCGCACCTTGAGTTGTGGCGGGGGCCGTGTTCAATAGAGGCGTGGGGGGAGACCCAACCATCGCTCAAGCTGTCGGCCTCGCTGCTGGGCCGATCTGGCGGCCCTCACGTCGCCGACGAACGACGTGGTGTGGAAAGGATGGCGAGACACAAGTCGAGTTTGCATCGACGTCAAGGACGGGCTGGTCGGCCCGTGGTGGACGGCGTCCCTCACGTGGCGGCCCACGGCCCGTGGTTGGGCACCGACGTACGGAGGACGCCGGAGGCCGGCGTGGCGATCGCTGAAGGGGTCCACAATGGCTGGGGGCTACGCGTCGCTTCGGCAAGG
>LAPY01001692.1:8838-24013 GCA_000970635.1 Eragrostis tef
GTCGGGGCCCGACGCGGCGGAGTCGGTCTGGTGCTTGTAGCCGATGACGGTGGCCACCGTGATGTAGAGGAAGAGGAGCGTGGCGACGAACTCGGCGATCACCGCGCGGTACAGGGACCACTTGCCGAGCTCCTCGATGTCGACCAGGGGAGCCGGAGGCGGGTCCGCGTAGTCGCGGGGGACGCCGCCGGCCTCCAGGGTGGACACGTCGACCTCCTTGCCCATTATGGGAGCTGTTGCTGGATGCTGGCGCTGACCAGTGAGCGAGGAATGCTTGTTGAGTGCTTTGCTTGTGCTCTGGTTTTGGGGCGCGGTCACCATGGGGTGTATTTATAGAGGCTTAAGCCCTTATGAAGGAGGCTTCAACTGAGGTTTAAGCTGGTATGGTTGCTCACCTGGGTGATGATCATACATCCAGGTACACATTACAGCTGCTGTAAACATGGAAAATGCACTGGCTTCATCAGCAACAACTTTCCAAATTCCACACATTAATGCACCTTAGTTAAGGAAATTCGACGAGGGTAAACTATGGAAACTTTGCATATATATATTATACGCTACATACTTATATATAACTCATCTAGGAGTCTCTATTTTCATTTTTTTACATCACTCCCAATGGAGCTTTAAGCTCTAGTGCATTTTGTATCCCGATTTTGGAAAGTTTGTTGTACTCACGGATAGTTGTTTTGCATTGCAAGCGTGCATTTTTCCTTCTATCATGGCACGTTTCAGAATTCCACGTTTATCTGGACCCATGAAGTCACTCCAGCTCAACCACTAATGAAAACTTTGTGGACCTCAATACAAGAAATTTGTAGTGGGAATTGTACTATTACTCCATTTTGTGCCAACAAAAATCTCGCAACAGATAATCTGATTACCACCAATTGTAATAATGCCGAACATAAGTTATAGTTTTTTGTTTTAAACAATATTGTTTCTTATGCTTGTAGAGCAAGGTCTTGTGGGCATGCAAGAACTAACTTGGGACTCGTTATTCACCACCCTGAAGCAACATATCTATAAAATTTTTCACAGTCACAGTCATTTACAAAATTCTATATGCACGATCCATTTTCACTCCAAAACAATTGTCTTTTGCTTCAACTTCAAATCTATTTTCATTTGCTGCTCTAATGCAATTGCATTGGCAAACAACACTTTCAGGTACATATACTAGTAAATACTAGTTTGCACTTTCACAAAAAATAAAACTAATTTGCAACCATTTCTTGGTGAACAGTCCAATATTGATCTTAGTCCGGTAGTATTATTGAAGAATATCACATCTGTTTCCATCACTTCCTTCTGTGCTTCTTTCTTAATGCTGGTGGATAATGTTGTGCCACCCTGAATAAAATAGATAAAAAATTCCCTCATAATGGTGGGGTCCTAAACCAAAACCCATGATTGCCGGTTGGTCCCGAGAGCCGCCCAACACCGACCTCAACTCACACGACATCAACATCGCTCTCATCTCTCCATCTCCATCTCTGCTCCAGGGCCCACCACCAGCGCCACTTCGGCTCATCCTGTGGCCAGGGCTGGGCAGGTAGGCTCACTAACACCCTTTCCCACTAAATAACGGAATAAAATTAGCTTAGTTAGCCACACTCATCAGCGAGCAATTAACAATGACAAGGAAAGAGCTTAGCCACACTAACATGATGTGGCTGTATGTGTTGTTGCTGGTGTCGTCATGCTGAGCCGGAGGTTCAATGCCGTCCACAAGGGGATGGAAAAAGCGAGCTACAGAGCGCCGGACAGAACAAGAACTGCAAACTTGTCACCACTTCGGCGGGTGGAAAAGCTACAGGTCCAATGAGCTTGAGTTTTTTATGTGACTGGCCGGGTTTTGATCCGTAGCCGAAGTTGGGTGAAAAAGGCACGCGTGCATGCGCCGACCAGAGGATAGAACCAATGAACCATAGAATCTGAGGCGAATTCACATGACCAGAGAAAAAGGTTGAGAAGACGGTAATGGCTGCCTGTTCTGATGTTTTTGCACAGGAGTTTATTGCTCTTGTCCAGTTGTCCTTTGTAAAGATGGCAACGGGCATGAAATATCCGCGTGCCCGCGGGCAAAAAACCCGATGGGCGTGGATTCGGGTCCGCCTGCTGAGTGTGAATCTACGTGGGTAGTATCCTCGCATGTGCCCTGCAAAATATCCGGGTAGCATTTGATCTTCATTTCTGCAGGGGAAGAATGTTGCAGCAAGCCATTATGTACTAAAACTCTTATCTATTGAAAAAATGCCAAGAAGTCTCCATATACTTGCAATGGTATTGCAGGTGTATATTCTTGTATCTTGTTTTCCAAACTAGTATACTTCTCTCTCTCTCTCTCTCTCTCTCTCTTTTTATGAAACATAATAGACACATCATATATCCTTTTTTGACGACTAAGAGATATTGAACCAACGCATGTTAAGATTTACGAAGTGATGTACGCCTTGGTGAGTGTTTATTCTCTTGGTCACTTTATGTTAGGTTGAGATTTATGTCAAACTAGGCTTGATTTTGTAGCGCGGCCTTTTCTTGGCAAAGGTTCTTTCATTTTGATGATTCTTCTCATAGGTTTTGAAAAAGCTGTTGTACCCTCTCAAAAAGGAAACGAGGCACGGCTTTTGCGCTCGGTTCGTTGTTCTTGAGAGGAGCAGTTGAAGCAGCTCGTGAGGTGGCAACGTGGTGCATGACTCGGATTTCTTGTGTGTTTGCTGGCGGTCTTCAATCGCTTGTCCCTTGCAATGGATTCACTCACCCCCCAATTCCGTCGATGATCCCGACCACGAAGAAGATGCCTAAAAGCGGGCACCTCTTTGAAACATGGAGCCCCTTTATTTTTATTCTCTGGTTTTGCCTTGCTCATTTGTCTTGCTGTCCAAAGACATCTGATCTGGCTATGACGCAATCTCTAGTTTCTTTTAGGTGTAAACCCTCCAATAATATTTTTTTATTTCTATGATATGATCGACGCCTACTTATTAGAATATATTACTATATAAGCCAGCAATTAAAAATGTACTTATTAGGGAAGTTTGTTCGTAGCTATTGCGAACTCTCCTGTAAATACTGGTTTGAAATTCTCCACCAATTGGTTTTCGCTGCTGAATTATCAAATTCCTGTGTTGTCGAACCCCATATAATTTAGGATGATAATCTCCATGAAGAAAGATAATTTCATTATTCTTTGAAGTGTCAGGATTGGAATGGCTGCATGTATCTTGGGCAGTAGATTACATTTGTGGATCAATATTGTCTTGCGAAGTTACAATGAAGAAACCATTTCAGGGTCCGTTTGTTGAAAGTGCCAAAGGATTATCTAGTCATTTATTTATCCTTTAGTCTGGTAGTAGCTCTTGCAAGAGCTGGCTAGGGAAGTGCCTGTAGCGCTAAACAAAGTCCACATCAGATGTCACCATCTGATCTGCTGTCGGTGCATTAGTTTGGCACTGTCTACACCAAATGACAAAAATCGATCGTGACACAAGCGCACAAAAAACGGATTGCAAATATTTCTGTTTCGTATACTACAAACACGCAAGAATTCGCAAAACCAGAGGTTTCTGGTGAAAAATGAAAATCTACCATGCCCAACAACGGTTCAGGATAACCCCCGAGATTTATGAAAAGAACTGAAGGCGCTGTTCTACCTTATGTAGAGCAATTTCAAAAATTATAACAAATGAACTTCAGTTAACATCGATAACAAATAAACAGTGAAGTAGCGACTGGGGCTTCATCATATCTTTTTATTAACAAATCATATAAAGTTTCAGACCGGCGGCCCATGGCAAAGCACTTCAGATCTTGTAAAACAGTATTCAGGCAATTCAATCTTGTGGATACACCAGCCTTGCCAGTATAATGGTTTTTACTTAGATGTTGAGGAAATCCATACATTGAGACCTCAGATTTCAGGGAAAAAAAAACATCTGTGTACACTGCACAACAAGTATTTTTGCTCCGTGTATAACACTTGGCACTTTGCATCTTGTTCCATTACGTAGTGTCCACATAATGACATTAATGTCTGTTCACTCCTGCACAAATTTCTTCAACGCTGTCACATCCAAAGCTGAGAATTCACTGACAGCAGCAAGCACTGCATGCCCAAGCTTAGTGGCATCATCGTTACTTTGTGCCTGTACAGAGAGATCACATGACAGTCATATGCTAGATTGCTGCTTCTTAAGGCTTGAGAAACGAGGACAAGGGAAGAGGGGCTACCTCAATGTTTAGGGGAAGAACCGGGTCATGGAGGGAGAGCCTCAACAGGAACCAACCACCATATCCTGAGACTCTTATCTGTGCAGTAATATGGTATAAAATATCAAGCACAGAGCTAAGCTATAATGCATAGGAATGATTTGTACAAAAGCTTCCAACAGCAAGCAAGGGAGAGCAACATACGCCTTCATAATTCTTCGGGGCTTTGTGGAGATTTGGATCATTACTTATCGCATTCTCCAAATGCTTCAAGACTGATTCACCGTAATCATGGAAGGACCTGCAAAGACACTAAATCATCAACATACTGCAGTTCTTTCTCAACAGAACAACTCTTTAATCACATTTCAATCCTGTTATAACTTATTGTTGTGATAGCATGCCAACAACAGGAAAACAAATATTGGAGTGGCTATGGTATCATGTACTTTGAATGCAAATTTCCACCATCCACTAATCATTTTACATGTGTTCATTTCATGGAGCTAAAATTACACAAGATCTTCAGCAATCAGCCATGGAGCTAAAATTACACAAGATCTTCAGCAATCAGCATATAACACCTGTAAGTCACAAATGAGGCATTCACAATCAGATACATTGGCTTGCTATAGATGATATCGCAAGTCCTTATGAACCACAAGGGACCATGGGAATTCGAACTCTCAAGGTCAACAATTAATTGGGAAAATTTAACTGGAATCGAATTATTCTTTGTTCTACCATAACACTTGTTTCATCCCCAGAAAAAAATTGGCTTAGAAAATCTTAACTCCACTTTCATACCAGCTGATCTAACTGACATTTAGTTGACCTAAGTACAAAACACGCAAGTGTGAGATAGTTGCTAGTATCATTGAAGGTCAGAAGCATTTCTCACGAAAATAAAATGGCATTTAAGACATACCCTCCTTTCAAGTCTTCATGATTCTGATCAATCTTCAACCTTATCTCCGCTGTCACAGAAGCCTCCTCAAGGCCCTCTACCAAACCAGTCAAAACTTCACTACCAACACTTGAATTTTGTGTTCTAGCAGCAGCTAGTTTATTCAAAAGTTTAACCTGAGGCAATAATGGTCAAAAGCTATGAATCACACCTCCACAGCAGGAGTCAGGACACAATCTTATCTAGGAGTTACTTTAGCACGAAGGAACTATCTTCAGAACCATTATTGACACACATCAACAATTTATAGCTAAATTATTTTAGACTGAATATAACTGTGCATGAATGCCATATGGATTTAGTCACACAAGGTCACATTCTTTATGGATTTATGCAGGTATGACTGTTTGGTTTCCATATGCTTGGTTCGAAAAGGGACCTTACCATAAGGTATGCACCATCATCAAGCCAGTGATTCTCTTTCAGTGCTCCATGGCCACTTGTTTCCATGGCCAAATGTGATTCCTCACCAATAGAATTCTGAAAATATTACGCATAATTATTTTTCATTTTACTACAAGGTAAAATAGAGAAAAAAAACATAGGGCTACATAAGTTACACAGTAAGTGTAAACTAACCAGACGAATAGCCTCATCTATAACATTCTTGTAACCTCTTTTGAAACGGTGATGCTTCCCTCCTTATTAAGCATGAAACATATACCAAAATGATTATTTAATTTAACCAAGAAGCACATAACTATAACTACTGCGTACCAAGTTTATTTTCAATAAATGCAGTCAATCCATCTGAAGTAACGCTATCTGTCACAATGGTTGTTCCTGGATGCTAATTCCAGAACAAAGAATTGTTTAGTGGTAAGCAATAAAACAAAGCATGTAACATAGCTGTGACCTGGAACATTTTACCTCCTCAAGTACTATGGCAGCCATCAAAGCAATCAGTCGGTTACGGTTCAACTCACAACCACTGGAATCAACAGCAGCAGACCTGCAAAAAGGCAAAAGTTTTAGCACCCGTGTAAAAGAATCTGTGAAACCCTGATGGCTGGATGTTGTATACCTGTCTACATCAGTATCAAATATGATTCCCAAATCAGCCTTGTTATCAAGCACTGCTTGTGTAATGGCCTTCATTGCATTCTTGTCCTCAGGGTTCGGAATATGATTTGGAAACAAGCCTGAATATGCCCCCCCAAAAAAAGATATTGGAGAAAGGCCAAAAGTAGATTAACTTCATCAACTAAATAATGAGCTATTACCATCAGGCTCCAGGAATTGGCTCCCAGTAGTAACAGCTCCTAATGGTTTGAGCACCTTGTCCTGTTCCAAAAAAAATAAAAAAATAAATCATTATCGATGCCAACAGCTTAATGCATGAGTTGATTGTCACCCAATAGGACGTGGGCTATCGAATTCACATCTTCATTGTCAACAACTAATTCAGTTTTTTAATGTTCATTGAATGATCCATATCCATGTAGATGTACTTATTTCCAACCTACCATAGACACATTTTAAATCTAACTTGAGTAGGACCACAGCTAGTACTCATGCTAGAAACCAACTGAGAAACTGGTTGCCACTGAAGGCGGAATGCCCCGTAAAGTACAAAAATATAACATTTATATCATCTGTCAAGTATATGGCTGAAAAATCAAGTTAAGAGAATTAGACTTTTACAGCTATTAGACTATAATCAACCCAGAACATTAAAGAGCGAATGGAAAACATTGAATTGACCGAACAATTACTTGACCAAATAGTCAACATTATACATTGCTGCAGAAAAAGTATCAAACACATTACCACAAAAAAGCCACCTGCTCCATTTCCTGCATCAACGACTATGTGCATTCCTTCCAACGGTTTTTCTAACACCAATGAAAAAGAAATATCAGAAAGTTTGAGGGTGTGTGTGATTTGTTGTGTTTGTAGCTGCGATCATTTTCTTCTATTTAATACGATGACACGCAGTTCTCCTACGTGTCCAGAAAAAAAAAAGGAACACACGCACGCACACATCAGAAACAGCTTTGTCTTATGTTTGATATTCAATTATAAAATAGTCCTTGTCTTACACATATGGGCGCAAGGTGGCAAGTAGCCCATTATTGAACACAAATAGAAGGTGAAGTACACAAATATGAAGTTATATGATATAACTTTTCACAGAGCATGTAAAGAAATGTATAAAACAGTTAATCCACTGAAAAATGTGAGAGAATAACCAACTGACTTTTTACTGATCAAGTCATAATTTCATAACATTATAGTAAGGGCCTGTTTGGCACGGTGAAACGTTTTGGATTTTCAACAAAATCACTCGAATTGCTACCAGACACTCGTTTACAGAAATATGGCCTGAAATGGTTCGAGATTTTGCCCTGGCCGATTGAAATAGACAAGGGCCAGTTCTGCAGATGAAACGGATCGATCCTTCCTCCCTCAAACTACTCAACTTTTTACCCGTATTTGCCACTGTCGAGAAATCAAAGCCCGAACTCCATCAGAGATGCCATTGTTCTGTTCATCAGAGAGCTTCTCTTTGCTGTGCGTCTGGTGGCGCTCGATCAAATCTAGCACTGAATCTCACAGCCTCTCTCACTCCTCAACCCATTTTGCTATTTCCCACGGCCTGCCGCTGCTCCCATAGACAGAGCCAAGCTCCAACAGAGAGTAGCAATGGCGTGCATTTGTTTTCTTTATTCCTGTTCGTGAAGGAGAATGGGTGTGGCACTTCGAAGGTGGCAGTGAGACAGGCATGGTTCTTTTGTTAATTTGCTAGGCGCACATGGTTAGCACATAGTGGCACTTAGTCCTCTTGTTAAACTATTGGGTGCACATGATTGGGCTACACACGCATGTTAAGTTCTTATTCTATGGCAGTCTTTTTGTTGAAAGATATAAGCTGCTTTCGAGCCTTAGAACTATAACTGAAACATGAATATTGTAATGGCATTGATATTATTTGTTGTAAAAAGTCGTTACATCTTATTATGGCCACAAAACAACACAATATAATCAAGGGTTCAAGCCTTCTCTCCATGGTGAATCTGAATCAAGTCAACTAGCCAAACGGTTTCAGAAGTGATTTAATTTCAGGTTGAGAAATGTTTCTAGAGAAAAACTGAAACATCTCTGTTTCTTAGAGAGTATGGAACCGTACCAAACAGGCTCTAAATCTCTTAATATATTATTATAAAAAATAACAAGGGGCTGTTCTACAGTGATATTTCCAACTGAATTTCAATTGAGAATAACAGATCAAATAGGGCAAGGTTGATTGAAAGCGGCAAGCAATGGGTAAAAAAGAAACTTTGTAAATCTAACAGTGGAATGGTATAGCAAGACAATATGAGCTGCAAATTAGCATATGATGTACCTTTGTCTCCAGCAGATTTACGAACTGCCTGTACCAGATCAGAAGCATAAACTGACATGTAATCCACATTTGTCACAACTCCTCTAGAAGCTTCCTCTAGTTCTTTTATGCTACCTTGTGCAGATTCCTCATATATTATAGAAGCACGCTCCAAGATATCTTTGATATTAGCCTTATTTAATCCACCATCACTTGTAAAGAACTTAAGACCATTCCGATTGTAGGGAAGATGGCTCGCTGTACAAAAGAACAGAGTTTAAATCATAGCATGTACAGATAATTACCAATTAGTTTTTGAAGCAGGATTGATTTATGAACACACATACATGATATATACCAAAAGCATATTAGATATCACCATGCATCTATATAATTGTGATACAGGTTTTAGATATATGAATATAAAAATTAAATAATGCTCCATCATCATGCAACCATGAGTAGGAAGATTATCTGACACATTTTTCCCCCAAAATTTCGACTGTCTTGTTTTCGAACGAAATAATTTTCTTCCCTAGCAGCGAATCACATCGACCCAGCCAAATAAAAGGTGAGTGTAGGTGAAGAACAAACTGGAAGATGTAGGCAAACCACAAGAAATAGTGCTTGCAAAGAGGAAACGAAAACAACACATGAATCAAAACAATATGGAAATAACCAAAGATTAGATTTGTTATCATCTAAAGGAGGATCTCATTGCATATATTCTACATCTTCCTATTCAGAAATATCTTTGCCTGCTGATTTCACATTTCTGATTTTCTCCACACTTTGTCTTTTTCTGAAGGCTTATTATGATTCATCAAACCAAATGACTTTTCTCCTATCACTAATCCAGTGCCCGAAGGAACCTAGAAGCATATACCAAAACTCGATCAACCCAACTGGCGGAGACAGCATGGACTAACAGGCAATTATATACCAACCTAGTAACCATCACAGGCTATTAGTGTTGGTCATCCTCTCAGTGATTACGCATAAACCACAGTGAGGAATGGTGGCATCTACAATGACAACACATCAGTGTCAAGAAGACAGAGGTCTTTGTTTCCTTAAAGGCGTCTCCTAAACCGGTCAGATAAATGTTTATACATAGGATAGACCATTAACATCAAGTTGTCCTAGCAATCATTTCAGCAGCAAAAGATGGCTACAAGTAGTAGAATTTATCGATTTGAGTGTGATACTGATTATGACTTCTCTTAGGCATTTGGAATTGAGTGTTAACTATCCTCTTTTGTAGTTTACGGTCACATTTGAACTCCTAGTTAAAGCATAAGTTTGATCATTTCCCTAGGATATAATGATGCCATAAGTTTATGGTTTGATCTGTCATAAGGAAAGGATGACACATCTGACCAAGTTCAAAATATGCCCCATACATGTTGCGTTTTGCCACAAAAGGAGATACTACAGTCTCACCATTGCGGGTGAGCACCAAATACATGAGAGTTGACCGCAAACAGGAAACCACTATCAAGCGAAGTGTAACTACTAGGTTCTGCCAAGTCGCTCGGCACACTTCACATCAAGGTGCAGCGCAGCAGATATCAGTAGGGAGGCTATTTTTGCTCCTATGGTCCCCAAGGTTTTCAGGCATACTCGTGTGTGTGTGTGTGTGTGTGAGAGAGAGAGAGAGAGGCAACGGTCAAGATAGTCACTGCCCAAACATTTAGGAACAGTCACAGAAATGTATTTTATACTGGTCCATAGAAAGTTAGTACCGGTACCTGTTATCATTATAGCTCCATCAACTGGGCAATGAATTTTCTCATCTTCTGTAAGTGTACTGTTGAACATTGCAGGTGTTGAAGCCAATCTACATGTATGCATAATGCACTGTAAGGCTTAGAGATTTGAACCATATCTTTTGCATTGCCAAAGTAGGGAGTAAGAAAGACATGAAGATACATCAAGGAAGATAAGCACCGAGGCCATTTGACATAACACAAAATTAGCATATAAGAATTCCCATATGCCAAGAAAATATGGGGAAAAAAATACAATAATAAGTCCCTACAAATCTGAACGGCACCATGATCTTGCATAAAAGAGTGCAAGCAAAACCGAAGTTTAAACTCACCCAAACTGTAGAACATCATGTCCTGCAGCAGTGATCCCGTGAGAAACTGCATTCTGAAAACAGTTAGTTTTAATACCTAATCTTGAAAGAGTCCAAATGGAGGTCCAATTGTCTACCTCCGTCCTCAAATATCAGAGACTTGTCATAATTGAATATTTGTTATTCAGTTTTAAGAATGATTATGACTTACAGTCAATTATTTGAAACTGCAGTGCTTAGACAAAACTCTAGCAAAATAGATGTATGTGTAAAATCAATGTTTTTGGGCCAAATGGGAATCAGTCACTGACTAACACTGTAAACTAGCAGAGAAGACAACCACCGTGCTCAGTTCATAATGTATCAAACAACTAATACAATTTCAGCGCGCACTTGTAGGCATGTAAAAGAGTAGTTCCAAAACTTTTTGATAACTTGTCAACATATCTATGTGCTAAGAAAAAAAAATAAAGTGAGAACAGGAGCACCTGTAACTTATTTGCAGAAATTCGTGAATCATGTCCAACTGAGATTCTCAGACGTCTCACACCATCTGCTTCCTTCTTGTTTAATAACCATGCAGCAAAAGCAGCAGCTATAGCTTCAGTGACAGGCTCGGTGAGGTTGAGATGTTCCCCTTCAACCCCAGCTACAGCAACACCACGAATATCACTGCAAAACGAAACACCTGAATACAAGAGTTTCGATTTATAAAACATGGAAGGCTTTTTCAGCTTTCTTGGCAAAAGTTGAAAAGTGGTAGTCAGTTGGGATTTTCTTCATTTGTGCCACCACATTATACAAGAACATATCAGTTTACAAGAATCATGACATTCCAGAAATCATCAAAGGCCATAAAACATAGCATGGTTTGATAAAAACATGATTTTTAGCTTTGATCCATGATACAAAGAAGGTATTTCATTTTTTTCCTTTCTCAAACATGCAGGAGAGCTGCGCATCTTTCTACTATAAGGAAAAGGAGCGGTCCGTACTCCATACAATTACCCCCTCCTACTAGGACCAAGGTAAGAGGGGGTTATACCTACAAAAGGTAAACCTTTCGGGAAATACACAACACGACCGGACTAAACCACTAATAAAAAGCTAAATCTCCAGGCGTCCAAGCTAAAGACCCTGGAGCCCTTTAGCCCCAGCCAACCTACAAAGATGAGCTTCCAACTTTAGATTTCTCAGAGTTGATGGTACACTTGGTGAAGCCCCGTCGAACACACAAGCATTCCGTTGCTTCCACAGCATCCATGCACCCAAAATGATGAGGGTGTTTACCCCTTTCCTTTTTTCTTTGCTGACCTTTTTGCTAGCTCTCCTCCACCAAGTAGCAAAGCTGTGCTCCGTACTGTGAGGTACTACCTGTTGTAAGTTTAAAGGACTGAGCACACTATGCCAAAAATCCCTAGCAAATACATGTCGTAAGGATATGCTGTACTGTCTCCTCTTCTTGGTCACAAAGTAGGCACATATCCGGGTGGGAAAGGACTCACTTTGCTAGTTGATCAGCTGTCCAAAACTTGATTTTCATGGCAAGCCAAAGAAACATGTTGCAGTTTGCAGGTGACATGACTTCTAAAGCCACCGCCATGGTTCAAACTACGAATCCAAAGAAGCCATGGCGGCTTTGAATGTAGATTTTCTGGGTAGGGCACTTATATAACCAGTTAACAGAGCAGCAGTATGGAATTGGAAAGCAGACATGAACAGGTAATCATCTGGGGTTGCTAGCATATATCCAGGATGCCCCCATGCCAGGATCAAGGCTAAATAATATAATGCATGTACAAATATGAGCGGATTAGAAAACCAGATGACATACAACTATCAATTTGCAACTCAGCCCCTTGCAGGCAAATCAAACGCACAACACACCAAAAGTCATGAATTCCACTCTAACAGTCTAACCATTCCAATATGTACACGAATTGCAAAAACGTGGGAACCTGTAAAACCACCTAAGGAAATCCCACAGGACACGAACTAGTGTCATTTCAGATTTTAAATTACTCTCGAAAACGATTCAGCATGTCATTTTCAGTCTCAATATCCCTAGAGATACAAACAGCCAAAGGTCGAAATTTTGATAGCGTGTACCGCAAAACAGAGCTGTTTTCAGAATGGAGTATCAGTAAAGGGGGAAAAAAGTGCAGAAAAGAACTAGATATGGCATTGACTATTAAGTATTAACAAAAGTAGCTTCATTTCTTTCCCCAAAAAAATATGGATAGAAACATTATTTCTTTTTTATTACGGGTGCATACAGAAAGTGTTTCAGCTTTGAGGTGTTCGTAAAACAGAGATCATATTCATCGCCCAAAAAAAAAACAGAGATCATAACATAAGGTAGGTGCTCTATACCTGCCATTCTGAAGCTTGAGAAAATCAACCTTCTCAGAGGAAGAGACAACACTGCTACCCTGAGCTGCTGCAGTGAAAGTTATTATAAGTAACTTTTCATACTTGGATATGAATGCATATGACGTAATATTAATATCAAAAATCATTAGTCAAGCTATGGCCCAACTCAAGAAAATCAGACAATATCTGAACGCAAAAATAATCCAACATAAACTAGTGAGTAACCTGATCAATTAAGAGCCTAGAACACACCATTGCAGCTAATTTTAGCTTGTTGGACGAAGCTAACCCATGATGTCGTTGTGGTATTTAACCATTTGGCTGAAGTATCAGCCAGTGATAATCCACATTCCTGGAAGGAATGCATGTTGCGGGTATTGAGGGAACAAAAGGCACTAGGATATCTTGTCCCATGCCTAGTCCGTGCACGATGTTGTGCCAAGTATGCATTTTGTATGGTCTTCGCTGATAATGCTGCACAAATTACCAAATCTATCAGATTTTCTTCTAATGTCAACTTAAGGCACTGAGATAATAGTTTTTGTTTTTATTCAAATACAACAGATATTTGATACTTCGTTTTGTTTTTATTACTCTTCAGCAAGGGCAAATATGTTAACTTTGTACTTCGTTTTGTTTCTCAAATATTTTTGTGCAAAACATGGGCACAAGGATCTCAGCATGGATTAAGATGCCCTGCATATCTTAATTATGGAACTACTCCCTCCGTTTACCTTTCAGGGGCGTATTAGCCCATGGCACAAAGACCAAGTACCATTAGTGCTGAGATAACACAGCAGTTTTGCTAATTACTCTTCCACTGGAGGCATGGCGGGCAGCAGGCAGTCCATGGGACGTTAAAGTCAATAGGCCAGGCTGTCAGTGACTTCATTAATTACTCCATGATCAAACGAACAGCCGCCTCCAGGCCTCTTCGCACCCATGAATGATGAAAGAAGAGCCAATTCAAATGCGCCCCTCAAACGTGCATTTTCCTCTGAGGCTAATACACTTCTAAAGCATGAATGGAGGGAGTATTAAGGAATGGACGTAGCGCGAGAATACGGGGAAATCTCTTCGATAAAGTACTTCAATTTGTATACAAAGAATTATGTGGCCGAGTGACCTAATCAGAAAGTTCGTGGCATGCGGTTCATGATGTTCTCAAAATTCACCCATCTTAGTGAACACATGATACTGCAATCAACATGATCAATTGCATATAATGGCAAATGATGACCTCATGATCTGTATTGCTCTATCAGTCAACACCACTATAAATAGTAATGTGCCTTCTCAAAACCACACCTAGCAAGAAAGGTCACATGATTTCTACTTCTACTCGGGCACCATTATAAAACGCTTTGTTTAAACAGAATAGCATCGATATCTTCTGGTATGTTAAACCATACCAGCTGTATTTATAGGTGAGTAGGTCAAGTGGACGATCCTTAGACAAATCACTCTCGATCCACTGAACAAAAATTTAAGAAGCAGTAGCATACCACGTTTAAATAAACTTGTCAAATATTGCATGAATGATGTCCAGTGTTAACAGATGTTTATAATAAAGTGGGAGAAAAAAAAGGACGCAATCGGTGGATCATCATCTAATCTTTTGCTACAACAACCCAAACATAAAACATAACCAGCAACGAATTGGCCTTACAAGAATTTTTTTGGTTTCTCTTCTGATTCACAGTTTTTCATTACATCCATGTCCCTCCTTCAGCTACGAACTACGAATTCCCATGATTCTACCCTTCGCAAACCGCCTGATGCTCACGCACACTACGGTCATGGACTGTGGGTCAAGGTACAATTCAGTCCCGTCGGACAAATCGAGAGATATTGTACGCAGCAGTGGGAAGGGCGGGGGACGGAAGAGTAGGAGGCGTTGGACTCACCTGCCATGGATGGATGCGCCTCGGCAGAGGAGGAGCTCGTGCGGAGGGGCTCCGGCCGGTTTGGGAGCAGCGGCGGTGAGCACGAGGTGGAGAGGCCTGGACTGGAGAGTGGAGACGGAAATCTGGAGGTGCGGCCGGCAAAAGATCCAGGAAAGGGACCTATTCCGGCGGAGAGAGAGTTTTTTTTATTTTTAATCGAATTTTTTATTATATTTTTATTAATAACCCACGTTTTCAAAAATTGCAAAACTAATCGCCCATCCTTCGGGCGACTGGGGCAAGTCGCCCCATGCAGGGGCGACAAC
>LAPY01001692.1:27040-38010 GCA_000970635.1 Eragrostis tef
GTGGGGCGCCGACGTCAGGGTGCCGGAGTTCATGCGGGGGCAGCTGGAGGAGGAGCTCCGGGCGGGGACGGCGGTCTT
Source organism: Eragrostis tef (assembly GCA_000970635.1). Taxonomy (NCBI): domain Eukaryota; kingdom Viridiplantae; phylum Streptophyta; class Magnoliopsida; order Poales; family Poaceae; genus Eragrostis; species Eragrostis tef. Next base: position 27,119 of record LAPY01001692.1, read on the forward strand.
CGGCGTGTCGGTGCTGGTGCCGAGCAAGACGAGTCTCGGGCCGGACCACCTCATCGAGTGCCGAGGGAAGGTTGGCGTGGAGTCGGCACCGTGCTCGGTGACGTACATCGCGGCGAGAGACCGCGACGAGAACTTGTACCACCTCTTCCCCTGATTGAATAACATAACCCCTTTTACCCTTTTTTTCATAGGATAGGAATATAGCATTTTTGCTATCTTGGTGAATCCATGTTGATTTTATCAGAGTTGTATCTTGTATGGATAGCCATTGTGCTCGTCAGAGAGTTTCGAATTGTTTGGAATTGGCCTCTGTACTCACAATACGACAAATCACTATTAAGCTCACTTATGTATCAATCGATACAGTCATTGGCTTCATACACCTATGTATTTTAGGGAATCTACATGACTTTGCTCATTACGGACGATGATGTTGATTCCTAATCCTCAATGTTTTTGTTGGATGTACAGACGATATATTTAATTTTTCAACAATATTATTACTATATAGATGATCGTAATGGAAGCAGATTATACTCCATCACGAAAAACAGACCTACCACACAAGCCACTACACCACATCCAGTAAAAATGGAACATTCTCGACCCATTATTAATCGGTGAAAGGTGTATGCTCTCTATGGATCGGTTATTCTTGCTTTAGTAACAAAACCATAGGTCTGTAAAAACTTTCACATATAGCACCTGAGCGATAATATTTAGTGGGACTCGAGATATAGTTTGGCAAGCACAATAGCAAACATTTGTCTTGAAATTGGAACCAGATCCACTCCGATGGCAGCATCTCCCTCTCCTCGTGGCGCCATTACCTCTCCTCTGTCTCCGTCTCCAGTCAAATCTACTCCGAGGCGAGGTGTTGCAGTCCTCCTCCTCAAGCGGCTGACGCGACTGGGATGCCTCCTCTCAGTGGCGGAGCCAGCTCAACAAACAAGGAGGAGGGGGGGGGGGGCTCTTCTCCTTCCCTTTTCTCCCTTCATCTCCATGGAGATCCCGCGGGTAGGGGGGCTTGAGCCCCCCCAGGTAGGCGCCTCCAACCTCGTTGCTTGCTTACGGGGACCCAACCATGCATTGTCATTACCTCCAACCGTCTTGATGTGCTTTGTCTCCCTCAAATCTACGAGGCGCTGGTTGAGGCACGGCGCGGCGCAACGTGGGAGCAGCGCAAGAAGGTGCGAGTGGCGATGGACGGCGGCAGTGTTGCCGCCGTGGACCCCCCCCCCCCCATGATTTGTGCAAACTTGCTGCAGGTAATTAATATTAATGATCTGGCACTTAGCAAATGAGATTAGTCACTAAGAATAGCTCTCTCCAGACACAAATAAGCAGCTGGTAACACTGATTTGCAAAGGATACGTGCATGTGATTTTTCTTCCCAGCAAACAATACATTTGTTCCAATTTTCGTCTACGGATTGCTTGCCCCCCCCCCCCCCCCCCCCCCCCCCTTCGATTTGTGGCAAGGGGTGGTGCCATTGAGTAGTCGTGTTTGTTTTGCCCGCCGGGTTATATAGCGTGCCGCCACGGTGGTGTTTGAACGGGGGTACATTGAAGATGATGGGTTGCCGTTGAATCTTCATCGAAGGGTCACGGAAATCGAGTCTGTTGAGGAGCTCGGTTTTTTTTTTTCAAGAACGTATTGAGGAGCTCTGTAGACAGGCCCTTTAACACAGTACATACTCGTAGCAGCCTCGGTTTACCTTGAAGACCATGTCGACCAATGTCCTAATAGTAATATAGACAAACTTAGACATCAAAGGGAGTAATTATTAACGAGTCGATCCTGCGGCACGCGCACTCGATCATCTTATTATTATCTGGGCAGCGTATGATGTTGGCGGTGCTCGTCCCAGGGGACAAAGGCCAGGAGACGAAGAAGATGAGCACGCCGTAGATGACCAAGCAGACAGCCCAGAATTCCGGCGGAGCCATGTACGCCCAGATCGTCAGCGCGACGGTGACCACCACGTACAACACCAGTGCAGTGCCCTGCAACAACACGCATATATTATATATATAATATCCATTGCTTATGTGATGATTAACTGTGCTTGCTATTTACTCCGTACGTTGGCGGCGTTTAGGGTGGCAGGCCAGAGACTCGTCAGGATGCGGCCTTCACGTGCCGTCGTCGTCGCAGCGGGGGTCGCCGTCGAACGAGCTGGGAGCGGCGCGTACCATGTCTCCGGCAGCGGCAGCGGCATGGCTATGGTTCTATCCCCGTTTACTTCTCGCATAGATTAGAAGACGAGATCGATCGAGTGATCCGGCGCTGTGCATAGACGTACGTGTGCTTCGCACGGACGGTTCGATCTGATAGACTCCTACTATTAGCATATGAATTGCTGATTAATCATACGTTTGCTTGTCGGGTGAGATTTCAGGGACAAGTGGTAGTAGGAGTTCGGTCAGGACTCGTACATGTCTTGCGTGGCTGAAATGAACCGGACATGCAGCGTGGACCGCCTCGTCATCTCGTGCCAATTAATTGGCCGGGCCGTGCACGAACGATCTTGTCAAACCAGCTACGAGGCTTGCTTGCACATACCACTTGCTGATCTCTGAACTGAAACGAAGTGATCGAACCCGTGAGTGAAACGAAGTTTAGGTAGCTGTCTCGCGCTGACTTGTGAGTGAGCGCAATTAATCAGTCCCCATGAGCCACAACGGACGATCTGTTCTGTCTACGCGGATCAGTTAGCTCGATCGCCGATATTAGTTGACCTGATCGAGCCGTGTGTGGCAGTTAATGATTGGGCATGTCAGCGCAATGCAGAACGACAACGGACGAGGAGTCAGCGCTTGCTTGCACATACTACTTGCTGATCTCTTAACTGAAACCAGCGGATCGAACGCGGGACGACACGATCGACATGCACGATAGCATCTACAGTTCGGGTAGCAGTCTCGCGCAATCAGTTCTGTTAACGCGGATCAGTTCCATCACTAGCTCGATCGATTGCCGAAATTAGTTGACTTTATCAAGCCGTGTGTGGCAGTTAATGATTGGGCATGTCAACGCAAACAAATGGAGTGGTAGCTCGTCATTTTTTGGAAGTTTTTAGCACTCGCCAGATCTTTGCACAAAGGTGCCTTTTTGTATTCGTCTTCGCAAAAACAAAGGTGGCTATTTGTTGCTGTACACTACTTTCACAGTCTTTGATCAAAGCAAGGTTCAAACATTTGTGGCAACGTTTCTAAAAAAAAATGTGGTACAGGTTTCAGAAAATTTAGCCTGAGTTTCAGGAATAGGCACCAGATGTCGACCTGAAATTTGCATTTGGTATTCTTCAGACATCTAACACCCGAGGCACAGGGCGCCAAGTTGACGTATGCGTCTGTTACATTTTCTGATAGAGACACCTGCACATCAAATCTGACTAATCAAGCTCTTTTCTCTTTTGAAGGAATAATTGATCTGCCCTTTTTTGTGACGAAGGAATAATAATCCAGCTTAGAAGTCATTATCCACACCCTGCAATGGTTCTCACACTTGTTGGCCTGTGTTTGAGTGTGAACTCGGTCCCGTGTAGTCCAGTCATCAACAGGAAAATGGATCAGTTGGGGATACGCGTAAAAGTCTTAAACATCTATCATTGCTGTATAGTATAGGTAAATAGGAGTACAGGTCTAATAATCGCAGATTTATCTCGATAGATGCATAAGCATAAGGGCTTTTGGTGTCAGAATAAATGTTTACACGCCTTTGCAAGACCGCAATCTTGCTTAACTTATAAGCAAATGAGAAAAATCATAAGCCACTGGGAGCATGGAATTGAACGATCAATCAGCAGAGGCGCCTAATCAGAATCCTCCGGCAAAGTTAGGCTGATAACGCAACTTTACCGTGTGCTTGACAATGGTTTTGCAGAAATTCACTGGATAATCCCAATTAATTATCAAGTCGACATATGCAGTGCATGTTAATATTCGTCGTTGCCGCGTCAAAGCTGCACTTGTCTTTCAAATGGTACGTAGCGCAATCCAAGTGTGAGTGAGTGTCCTAACCATGAAGAAAACAGGGGCTTGCCGTCTATAAATACGAAAGCCTCATCAGCTTCTCCCTGCACTAACAATTTCTCTCTCTCTCTCTCTCTCTCTCTCTCATAATATGGCGCGAAAGCAGCAGACAGGTGGAGAGGAAATGAGCTGGATCAGCAAGAAGCTGTTCCTATACAATGTCACATTTGGGCTCTACGCCCTGGATTGGTGGGAGCAATACCTCTTCAGTATCCTTCGTTCTATGGATAGCGTTCTCTTCTGGTTTATAGATTCTATTTCATTGTTAATTGGTAACCGATCAGTTTATTCTCCTTTCTCCCAAGGTAGAAATGGGGACTGATTAATTGCGCAAGAGCTCCCTCTGCTCTTCTAAAACTATCCCCCTCCGGGGCAAGGGCTCCCTCTGCTCTTCTACAGACATATCGCTATACATGTTTTTCACAATTTTCCCTTGCCCCGGAGGTCCACATGTATAGTTGACTGATCTGGTTAACATCAACCTTGACGTTTCAGTTCTCCCTGTTTGTTCTATCATTCTTTATACTGGATCATCTTGGACTCCCTTGATTGGGAGATAAGTACACGACCATTGTGAACAATACTTTTCACCTCTTCAAAAGTGATTATCATGAATTGTGCTTTGTTTTCTAGAGGTATGGATTGCGGTATCGGTTGGGCATGCATTTGAATTAAAATTTAAAATATGGGTGACTGTTGTGATTATTGTTGGAAACATTATTTGTTGGATGACATACTATTATGGTTTTGTTGCCTTAACTTACAGCAGACACCATCCTCTTAGTTCTCCTGTGGTTCATCTGTTACAATACAAGCCGATCTGTATGGCAGGCATTTGACAGGTAAACTTCTTCATCACCTTCTTAGTGATCTTTTGCATTCTGAACTTCTAAATTAAGACAGAAATGGATGAATCAAATTCAGCGTCGCTGCACCGACCAAGTGTATGCACTGGTGCTTTGTTTTTGTTCACAATGTTTAAGGCTTTAGCGCTTTGTTCAAAAATATTCACTAGCCTACGTTAATAAGAAAAGGCATTCTCTGTTTTCTCTTCCCATGTGCAGCCATCTCAAGAACAGCCTGCAGCTTGGCAGAGGAAACTATTCCATGGTGGCGCAGTAGTGCGATGGGGACCCATGAGGATATGAGAAGTGTGTGTGCTGATCAGTTGTTGTAAAGAATCCTTAATTTTACCAAACTGGCGATCAGGAACATTGTTTTGTAATAAAGATCAGAAACATTTCTGGATTGCATTCTGTACACTAGATTGTGAAGAAAGAGATACAAAAATACAATTTCCTTCCTTTTTATCTGAATCAAAATGAACACATCCTAAATCATATTCATTCTGGGACATGCATATTTGATCCATTTAAGACTTACTCCAACAAAGAGATCCATTTTTAGATGCAAATGGACTATTATCTCACCTCTGCAGTGTTTTACATTTCCTTCCCATGGCACCATCTCCAACAGCAATTGCATTTCACAATTCACACCTATTGCACCAGCTCCAGGATGCATTCAAAGAGAGAGGGAGTGCATTTTTGCACCTACTCTCTTCTCAAAGGGCAAAATGCCTTTGGTGATGCATAGTACTGATTGAGATGCATATTTGAGTTTGTCTACCTTGTTGACCGAAAGGTAAGGCATAATATTTGCAAAAAACATGATTTTTCTTAGGCCTCAGTTGCTTCGAAATCATTTTAGGCCTAATTGTGGCCTAGTAGAATTCACGGGTTTTTTTTTTTTTGGAGAAGATCGGTGCCGTTGGGCCTGGGCTAAACATGGGCCACACACATATATCGTTGCACTGTAGACATACTTTGTGAGTGCTTACAGAGTGCAGCTCAAACAAATATTTTAGTTTCGTTAAAGCAACAAACAAGAAAACAAAGAGTAAAACAACAGATAAAGATATAACCATTTAGGCAGAGGACTCATAAGCTGCCCCAGGAGAGTAACGTCATATCTGATCCAGAAACTCTTGATATGACGTAAGAACTGGCAGATGGATGCTGGCAAATCATCGCGGTTCACTTTTGTATCGCGAATTTTGGACGGATACAGGTTAAAACGAAAAAAACTGACCTGCGTCGGGCCTTGCGCTACAAAAAATCCTTTTCTACTTATAAATATCCCAAAACAGATTGCGGGGCCATGCTCCCGTGTCATTCAGTACGTCTGATGCATGGTAGAAGAAAAAGTCCACAGGTCTCAGCTGCACTCTCGGCTGCCAAACTGGACCCGGCTGAGCTGACTTCAAACTTGAGTGGCCATATGAAAAGGAATCATCGAGTAAAACAAGCGGATATCCTTCCCTAAAGAATTGTTGTATTTTCATCTACGCACCCCCTTCCCCTAGCTCCATGAAGCAAAAGGGAATTATGATGGCACAAGAACTAGTTTCCGACTTGGCGGTGCTGAAATATAAAAGCTTGTTTCGAACGTAAAGTTGTCACGGGAACTGTAGCTTCGAACTTGTTCCTTCAAAAAAAAAAAAACTGTAGCTTCGTTCTTGAGTGGCCAAGCGATTAAGGGCTTCTTTAGAACGCAGGAGTTTCACAGAAATCGCACAGGAATTTCACAGAAAAAATTCAATTTTACAGGAAAAACAAAGGAAAGGAAAAAATTTTACTCCAATACAAACGAGCGCTAAGAATCCGTGAGCCGTGGAGGAAAAGACAGCAAGGACTAAAAAAAGAATGAACAAGATATGACTTAATTTTTCTTACGGTCAGAGGCCTAGCAATTGTTTTATTTTCATGTATGACCCCCTCTGAATTTGTTTTTGCTGTTTTCTCTTTGGACTTCATTGTATCACAAAAGTAATCCAAATGATTGGAGAAAATATTCAAAATAACATAGCTCTCGCTATTTCATATTCTGTGTGTGAGAGAGAGACCGAGGAGGGGGCAGTCCGGACCATCCACCACAAACCAGATTTTAAAATCAGAGAGCAAAAGGAACTGTAGCTCTCGCCATTTCATATCACCAGGATGTAGGATGGCATTACTAGGGATGCAGAAGTCCAAAATAAAAAATCGAAGTTTACAGTACACTATTTTTAATCCACGTGCCTGACACATATATTCACAAATATTGCCCAGTTTGCGTTATTGCATAGTAACTGCGATGAACGGTAAGAGGTCTTGGCTGTATTGAAACAAAAGCTTGATACTACAGATGAAGCACAATGTCAAGAACACAAAATTGTGTGGCTAGGAAATAAATGGAAAACAGAAAGATGTGAGAAACTATACTAAACGTACAGTCTTTTCAATATATATAATGGGGTGCACAGTGAAATTATTTATGAAAAGAAGCAGTTAGGCAACATATTCAGCTGTGAAGGCCTCAGATATGCCGTGTTGCTGGGTTACTAAATAATTTAAAAATTCAACCTTTGCTGGAATAGACAAGTTCAGAAGGTCAGTTTATTCTGCTGATTCATCAAGGGTCGAGAATAAGATCCGCACAACAAATCCAGCAGAAACAAATATAGTTCACAAGTGGGAGGCAATGCAGTAATTACCGGGAAAAATTGAGGAACCTTGGGAATTCCGCTGGAAGGAAGTGCATGAAGAAACGGGTTTAGCCATCGCCAAGTCAGCATCATCAGTAGAAGTTGCTTCTTCACCATCGATGTATGTAACAACTTCGTTCAGCACTTCCTGGCTCTTCAAGTCAATGGAAACTAGCGAGATCTTGCCAATATGGCGAGCAACATTGGGCGCCCAGCGGCGCAATACGAGGTGTGCAACATTGGAAGTATCCATACTAAGCAAAGGGAGAACAATGGTGTCACGAGGGAGACGAGATTGAGAAATGTGTGTTTTTAGCCCACAGTTGATTCGATTCTACTACAAAATCATCAGTCCACTCAGCACCGCCATTTTCTGTCACCGTCAGTATCTGGGAGGTTATGGTGGAACCGATGCCGGGCGCCATTGGACCAAACGTTATAACCTATGAGATTCACATGTTGAGTAACTAATCCAACATTTTTAATATCTAATATCAAGAAAAACTGAAATGGTACACTGAAAATGCTAAAACTATACATGAAAAATGTCAGAATCGTTGATTCAGAATATTTGATTTTTCAAAATTAAAAAAAAATACAAAAATATATCCATTTTTCATCAAACATATAATAATAAGTAATTTAAAATTTCGAATTTACTATTTCAATGTATTCGCGTAATTTGAAATAAAAGGAAAAGTGTTAAATTCAAAACTCAAACAATAAGAAAATATGTTTATGTGAAGAACTTGTTTTGTTACATTAATTTTAAAAAACACAATGTTCAGACATGTTAAAAATTAAGCTATAATTTGATAGAACAATTGATTTAAAGTTTTGTAAACCAAATAAAGCCCAACACACCAAAGTCATGACAGGTGTCACAGAACCGGCTCTTCTGCTCAACCCACTGTAACGTCCCGCCTCCCCAAGGCCAGGCCCACTTACGCATGGCAGCTCTCTAACACATGTCTTTTCTGCGCACTTTGTTCTCACTCGTGCGCACCCGGGAACGACCCGCTTGCACCTGGGCCGTTTATCACCTCATTGAGCTACTACGAACTAGGGGTGCGGGGCCGGATACATTTTTTATAGACGTGATTTTGTTTCTTCGGATCTCGTGTCTTCGGTCATAGTACTTTGTGAGTGCTCAGGGAATGCAAATCAAATAAAATTCAGCCTGTTCGCCTGGCTGCTTTGCAGCGGCTGTTTTGCAGCAGCTACAGTGTTTCACGCAGCTGCAGCCTGTCGAACAGCCGTTTCATGATGAATAAAATAAAGCAAGAAACAAGAATATAAACAGCAAATCTGAAGATAGAACGACCATACTGAAACCTGAAGACAGAACCATCGAAGCAGAGGCAGGCGAGTGACGTGATCTTTCAATGTCCTACGATGATTCGTTATATCTGATCCATATCACTACTAATAAACAGGCAGAATTGATCGGTGGATGCGGGTAAATTATTGCAGATTTGTGTATACTATATTTTGTGTCGACGAAATTTGGACGTATACCGGTCAAAACAGAGGTCAAACACAAGACCAACAAAACAGATCGGCTGCAGCCATCCACTACAAACCTTTCCTTTTCCTAGCAAAAGAATATTCTAAAACATATAGCGGGGCCACGCTCCAGTGTCAGTGCCCGTCATATGGGCTCCAGCAACCAGACGAGGTGGTGGAAGAAAAGGTCCACTGATCTCAGCTACACTCGGCAGCCAAGCTGGACCCGGCTGATGCTGACTTCAAACTTGAGGGGCATATGAAAAAGAATTCGTCGTGTAAAACAAGGCAGGGACTAAACAAAATGAACCATATAGGACTCTGCTTTTCTTACGGTCAGAGGCCTAGCTATTGTTGAAATCTCATGTATGCCCCCCTTCGAATTTGTTTCTGCTGGTTCTCTCTTTGGACTTCAGATGCATCACAAAAGTAAATCTAAATGACTGGAGAAATTAACAGAGCCGGCCAAATGACCGGAGAAAATAATATTTCTTGTCAAAAGTAATCCAGTACGACAAAATGAACCTGAATCCGGTGTGCTAACTCCATGAAGTAAAAGGGAATTATTATGACATAACTTCTTGTTTCTGGCTTATCTGTGCTATTTTTATAAAATCTTGTTAGAACTTACAATTGTCATGGGAAACAATTTTAATGTATGTCATAAGAAAACCTCCTGTTTGAAACATCACATAAATATTTAGCTATTAGTTAAGCACCACATAAACAATTGATTATGTTGGTGTAAGGATTTAAAAAGCATGTCAATTTAGATTCAAATAAAGGTCTAAATATTGAGTAATACTAACAATGCAAGACTTATGTATGTCCTTTGGGAGATGCCAGGGTAACTTTATTCCATTTTACCTTAAAAGTAAGAAAACTTGTTTTTATTGGTGCACCGTGCAAAGGTTTGAGATCAATAATCACCTGGAGTTTATTTCAGCTCGATAATCATCATCGTGGATCTTCCCTCAAACCTCTATACTTTCATGTCCAAACCCAATTTGAGGCAGTCTTGAATATTAATTGAGCAAAACTCTAACCTGCAGGTAAGATTTTGTAAATATGTAGTATATATTATTTTTAGGGCTTAAATTACTTTGAACAACTTTATCTATTGTCTTAGAGCATCTCCAATGAAGCACTTATAAGCCCCCTCATCCTAGGTTTAGGAGGAAAAATGCAAAAAAAAAAAAGGTCTCCAATGAACCCCTCGTCCCTCTTCAATGATTTGAGAGGATTGTTGGAGATGGTAGTGAAACGAAAGTCCAAATATAGATAAGAAGGCTCTCAAATAGAAGAATAAGGGGGCAAAAATAAAGGCTTCATTGGAGATTCACTTATCTATGCGAGTTCATGTGAAGACAGTGCACGGGGGTTTACTGCAAATACTCAGAATATAACGAGTCGGTGACTGAGAATAATCACATAACAGGGGGTTTACCGCAAATACTCCATCTTGTTCCCCGTATATAATGAGAACCTCTGCAGCCGAAAACAACACCAACGATTCAGAGTTCAGAAATTCAGATTGCTGCGGAGTCACCCACGCGCCCTCCAAATCGGGAATCTTAGTGCTCAGGAAGTGCAGAGGAGATGGGCGAGATGACCTGGGTTGGCAAGAAGATCCACCTCTACAATGTCACCATGGGCCTCTACATGCTCGATTGGTGGGAGCGCTGCCTATTCAGTATCCTTCCATTTGTTCTTGATCTAACTCCACTTTATTTGCAAAATTCGTCCTTTTTTTTTTCTTGCTCTGACCATCATCACCTTAGATTTTATTTTTAGAGTCTCAGTTTCGTATAACTTCGTATAAT
>LAPY01001692.1:41597-57334 GCA_000970635.1 Eragrostis tef
ATTTCCATTCCCTAATCTGGGATGCCCCAATCCACTCCCATACCTGTTAGGAACATATTTTAGTTGGGTTTTGGATCTCGAATTTTCCAAATTGAAAAGGGGGAAGAGAAATCGCTGACCTCCTATAAGTTGTTGCTAGTTCAGAAACCTACACGTACATCTATGAGCTATTATCTTGTTCTATTCTAGGTGGTGGAATATGTTAGCCCATCTCTTGCAAAGGGTGGTTCTGTTGAGATAATAGTTCCTAGTTTTGTTCACTAAATCAATACAAAAGTGGGGGCATCCTACATTAAATTTTAATTGTTGTAGCAATGAAAAGTTCCATGCATTGTAAAGAAAGAGAGAATCAGAAAAGAAAAGGAGGAGCAAACAAGTGTTAAGGAGAAAAAAAATGAATTGTTGTTACTGAGCAAACACTAACTAGGCCAACATGTGTTACTTGTTTGGTTACTGTTGTCCTACAGAAGGCGAAGATACAGCACAGTTCAGCTGTGATGTCAAAAAAAGACATTCTTAGAGTGACAGCAGAATTCTTAGTCACCCTATTTCAGTACCTGTTTGGTGAAAACTGAAGGGCATTTGGTCAGGAATGTAGATTTGTATTTCTTGCAGGTCACTTGAATAATTGACTTTGAATGTGAAGGGTTGGTTTTTTAGTACAGTAATTTTGGTCGAAATAAAATTCAGTATTTTGTTAGGTGTCTAACCTGCAATGTTTAAGTATTTTGTAAAGCAAAGGTTGTGAAACTGATTGCACACATACTGGACTTGAAGTGGACTATTCCATGGTTATGTGTATTTGGGGTGTTTAATGAATCATATACTAGTTAAGCCTTTAGAGTATTCAGTCATGGACATCTCCAGCTCCACTTTGGCTGAATAGTTACTCCAATCGTCGCAAATTTATAAATATTAGTATTTTTTTTTCACTCTCATAAAACAGTCTACTAATATTTAATCTACTCAGTTTCTGTCAACAACTGATCATTTCCTCTATGAAAATATAACTCTTATTCTATTTGTCTAAAAATCAACCAACATCTGTTGTGAATTATGGCCTGTCAAAGTTCCAATATGGTGTGCCATAACCTTTGGAGAGCTTCTTGATGGTTCAAACTGCTTCTTTGATCATACAAGAATTTCATAAGGCTGCAGTTATTTTCGTTCATATGCAGTCTAATGAACCTCTTTTTTCCGAACTGTTTTCTAACTAACCTGTTTCAGCCATCTCAAGGAGCGGATTATGCCCAGCGGAAATTACGGCTTCGGAATTGGCATGCCATCCTCCTAAACCTGCGATAACCAACGGAGAAGAAGTGAACCCTGATAGTTACGAATTGCTGTTCAAGTAACGTTGCACTGCAGTTCTGCGTACGAAGTAGTTTTAAAGTGTAAAATGCTCAATGTTGTGATTGCTTTGATATTCTTAAACTATGTGTAATTGTAGTTTTGGCTGCACATAACATACTGAGTTTATGATGTAAACTCGTTTCTTCAGTATAAATTATTTCAATGGTCACCTCTTCCCATCCTTTACGGTCCTGAACTGCATACAGTCGTTGAAAAGTAATCTGAGATGATTTGGTATCATGATTCAGTATTAGTTTCCAAGGCATTTTGACATGTGTACATGTGTCGTTACACACTCTGTTTTCTTGACCACCGAAATTGAGCTTTATGTGAGACTGGCATCATCTGTAGGACCAGTCAGAAAGTTCAGTGTGTTCTGATGGACCAGAACGTCCTTCAACTCCGAGCATTCAATTGAATTGTCACCCCTCGTGAATTTGTAATGCAATGTAGAAACACGAATGGGAGTGAATTTCACTTTCATCCATACAAAGCATCAAGCTGGAGTTTTGGGGAAGTGGGTGTACCTTTTCTTTTCTGCTGAAACTAAATAACGGACCTAAGTTGAAATGCCCCTCATACCATACCTTTTCTTGTCATCTATACTTCTCGCGATTTTGCAATGAAATTAGTTTTATTTGCAGCAATTATGAGAAATGAAAAAAAGCAGACTTGCAGCTAACTAGGGTGGTAAGCGCCCTGGTCCATACATAGTTAGGAGTAATAATCTGCACTACTGAAAGTATGAACAAAACCGTGCTATATGAATTTACCATAGGTATATCATTTTGCGGAAGGCAAGCAGAAGTTGACTGACTGGAGTACCGAGTAGCACAACAAAACCATGCTTCTGACTAATGTTATGCCGTCTCGTAAAACAATGAGAGAGACCGGGGGGAAAAATCATGCCTGTATGAATTTACCACGAAAATACGGTTGGATGTAGCACAGCAAGGTGCATAGTTTACGAAAACGGAAAAGAACAACTCTCCAGCTGCAAGTTCCATGGCGTGTACAGTGTACTAGCAATTTCAACTGGATAATGAGATGGCAATTTCCCTGCCACGAGAAAGTCAACCGCTGCTTGTATGGCAAGCCGCAGTCAGTCAACCTGTGCTATGTCTTCCGAAGATTCGGCGCCGGTCAAAAGCCACGGATTACCGCAAGAGCAGAAGACGTTACGGACAGCGCGGCCTCTGCTCTGGTTCCGTCACATGATGCCGCGTTTCGTCGCAACCCACGGCCGCAATCCTTCGCCACGAAGGAAAAGGAAGTTTTCCGACGGAGCAAAACTGCCCGTCCCGTCGCCGTCGCCTTCAATTTCCCACCCATTCCCCGGAACCAGCCGCGCATTGATAATTCACCTCCCTAATCCCCAACCATCCTTCATCCATCACCTCGCTCTACCACTGTCCCAATCCAACCCCCCTTCCCTTCCCACCCGCCCGCCTCTGGCTCCTCTCCGCCGCGGCGGGGGTCTCCTGTAGGACCAGTCAGAAAGTTCAGTGTGTTCTGATGGACCAGAACGTCCTTCAACTCCGAGCATTCAATTGAATTGTCACCCCTCGTGAATTTGTAATGCAATGTAGAAACACGAATGGGAGTGAATTTCACTTTCATCCATACAAAGCATCAAGCTGGAGTTTTGGGGAAGTGGGTGTACCTTTTCTTTTCTGCTGAAACTAAATAACGGACCTAAGTTGAAATGCCCCTCATACCATACCTTTTCTTGTCATCTATACTTCTCGCGATTTTGCAATGAAATTAGTTTTATTTGCAGCAATTATGAGAAATGAAAAAAAAGCAGACTTGCAGCTAACTAGGGTGGTAAGCGCCCTGGTCCATACATAGTTAGGAGTAATAATCTGCACTACTGAAAGTATGAACAAAACCGTGCTATATGAATTTACCATAGGTATATCATTTTGCGGAAGGCAAGCAGAAGTTGACTGACTGGAGTACCGAGTAGCACAACAAAACCATGCTTCTGACTAATGTTATGCCGTCTCGTAAAACAATGAGAGAGACCGGGGGGAAAAATCATGCCTGTATGAATTTACCACGAAAATACGGTTGGATGTAGCACAGCAAGGTGCATAGTTTACGAAAACGGAAAAGAACAACTCTCCAGCTGCAAGTTCCATGGCGTGTACAGTGTACTAGCAATTTCAACTGGATAATGAGATGGCAATTTCCCTGCCACGAGAAAGTCAACCGCTGCTTGTATGGCAAGCCGCAGTCAGTCAACCTGTGCTATGTCTTCCGAAGATTCGGCGCCGGTCAAAAGCCACGGATTACCGCAAGAGCAGAAGACGTTACGGACAGCGCGGCCTCTGCTCTGGTTCCGTCACATGATGCCGCGTTTCGTCGCAACCCACGGCCGCAATCCTTCGCCACGAAGGAAAAGGAAGTTTTCCGACGGAGCAAAACTGCCCGTCCCGTCGCCGTCGCCTTCAATTTCCCACCCATTCCCCGGAACCAGCCGCGCATTGATAATTCACCTCCCTAATCCCCAACCATCCTTCATCCATCACCTCGCTCTACCACTGTCCCAATCCAACCCCCCTTCCCTTCCCACCCGCCCGCCTCTGGCTCCTCTCCGCCGCGGCGGGGATCTCCGGGTTCCTGCGCCGTAATCGCCGCCGCCTCGGATCCCCCGAGGAAACCTCGGAGCGGAACGATCGAGCGCCCCTCCCTGGTTGCGGGGCGAATCGATCGAGAGGACTAATAATCTCTCTCGTCTGTGCTGATTCGCGGGTAAGCACGGGATGGGGCTGCAGCAGTCCAAGGAGGAGCTGCTGTACCAGCAGGTGAACTACGGCAACGTCGAGGGGATTCGGACGCTCCGCTCGCAGGGCGCGGGCCTTGAGGTCAGGATAATAAGAATTCCATTTTCCGCTGCTTTGTAACCTAATAACCTCCATTCAGAGCTTGCGCTTGTTCACGCGTTTGGGGATTGATGGAGAGTTACTTACGCCTTGTTTTGGGGTCCCGAATGCTTGCTTCAGTGGATCGACAAGGAGGGCAAAACGCCGCTGATGGTCGCCTGCATGCGGCCTGACCTGCTGAATGTGGCCAAGGTGCTCATCGAGCTGGGAGCCAATGTCAATGCGTATAGGCCAGGTACGCGTTTGCGTGGTGCTCTTGTCCTTTCTTGTTCTTGCACTTCACACTGCCACAGCGTACATAGATTACTATACTCGTATTCCAATCATACATGAATGAGAGATGTGAATTTGCAAGTTTTAGTTTGGTCTTACGGTCTTGGACCAAGTTGATTTGGGGGTTCATTCTGTCAGAGCTCTGATTTGAGGGAATCATTGGGGTGTAAAGATGTGTGTATGTTGGAAATGAAGGAGTAGCAGCTTAAAGATTTTAGGGAGCTGAAACTGTTGTATGAATAAGGCAACCAGGGTAGGTTGTTGGAGCTTAATCTTTCATTTACATAGCCTTGAGAATTGGATGGTACACCTTAAATTAAACCAAATCAAGATCACAATACAGAGTATTCACACGCATCGTTTCTTCTCCACTTGACAGAAATGTATGCTTTTATTTGATCCTAACAAGTTAGCGACAGAGTTGTGCACGGTTATTACATTCATCCCTGGATTGCGCAGCGCACACCTAATCAGGATGCTATTTTTGTTTTGTTTATTATGTCTGTAATGCGGGCCCTTTTTTCATTCGCAGGATCGCACTGTGGGACTGCATTGCACCATGCTGCCAAGAAAGGTCTTGAGCAGACTGTCCATTTACTTCTCTCACATGGAGGTATGTAATGGGCTTTATACTATGCGTCTATGCCATGCTTCATTCTTTTTTTTTTTTGGTGATACATCCTCTCTCATATTTTTGCAGCTAACCCTTTTATAACAAATGATGATTGCCATACTGCACTTGAAATGGCTAGGGAAAAAGGCCATGTGAACGTTGTGCGTGCCATAGAGGTAGATTCTTTAGCTTCCTATTTCTTTAGTGATACTTACTACAACTTGATCCATTTTGATTGCGTATTAACTACTTTTTGATTACTTTAGGGAAGAATCTCTCTTTTTTGTGGATGGATGAGGGAGAATTATGCTCCTGGTTTTTTGGAAGTGTTTGCTTCACAGTTCATGACAAGGAAGATGTAATAGTCTCTCATCCCTTTTACACTCCATGTATTATGTTATACATCTGAATCTTTATTACAAAGGACATTTATTCCCTTTACACTGTATGTTTGGCTACCTAATCTTTGATTTCTTCCCCTAGTTGGGCAGTGGTTTTACCCCGCGAAGTGCGGACTCCTACCAGGCCTCTCAAATTAGAGTTAGCTATATATCCTGAATTGCAGGTAATGATTTTGCTCACCTCTCTATTTTTCTACTATTTTCATTAACATGGAGCAGCTTATATTGCTATGAGCATTTCAGACCTCTAATGTTTGTCAAGTAGCACTTTTAACAAGGTATTAAAGCCATGTGTATTGTTGCTTCCATATGGTCATTGCATTCTTTTTTGGAGGAATTGTGCTGGAACTACCTTCCCCCCTTAGATTTCATAACTGAATTAGTGGACATGGTCCTTGGGTGCTTGTGGTTTTCTTTACGGGATGTAACATTACTCCTTGCTCCCGAAATGTATGTAGTAAATATTCTAAAGCGTAGGAGTTGAAAATACAATGAGCAGTGGCTGGACGTTAGAGTCATTATGAATTAAAGAGTCAAAGTACATTACATATTTAATCAGGAGCGGGAACCAGGTTTGACAAAATAGAAAAGTCTGAAATGTAATGGACTATAATCAGTCCATTTTGAGTGCACATGTATGTGGCTAAATGTGTTTGGTTGCCACTGGGTGTGGGTGGCAGGGCAATTTGACAATACTGAAAAAGAAGTATATATGTGCTTTCCCTGCAATTTCTTTTTCTTCCTCACCCTGATTAAATTTATGTTTCTTTTTCTTCTTCTTCTTTTTTTTGCTCTGCAAGCATCATATAGATGCAGGTTTAAAAGAGTCAAGTCTGCCATGTTCTCTGTTTTTTTATATTTGCCTTTATTTACCTCAACAATCAGTAGGAACACTGTATTTCCTTCATTGTTATGTTTTTTCTTCCAGCAATTTTGATGGCTATATGTTTATGTATTGTTTATTTTCTTAATGTATATGCAGGCTTCTAAACCACGGGTTGTAATTAAACTATGGAAATCCCAAATTGAGGAACCAAAATTCAATCTTGCTGATCCATCCATAATCATTTTTGACAAAGCGACAAGTATGTTCATGTTTTAGTTCTTGTTTTACAGCAGATCCTAAATGTTTCAGGCTACATGCTTGTTGCCAACTTTATTTTCTGTCCACTTGAATCTGGTCGATGGAAAACATGCTGCTTGATGGCACATTTCAACTAGAGTTAGTATTAGGAGACGTATTCTGTCTCGTGATAGCGTATCTTTTGCGATCCAGGAGAGAATGTGTGTAGGATCATTTATTTTATCTATGTCTGGGTTAGTTCATTATTATCCTTGAGTAATGCTCAAGTTAGAGGTCATATAATCAAATCTCACAAAATCCACCATGACCGGCGCATAATGGAAATTTGTAGAACTCGGTAGTGACCTTTAGCCACAATGCTTTTTAGTACCCTATTATGTTTTTTATGAAGAAAGCTTGAAGTGTGAAATTGATGAATGAGCAGGTAAAATGTAGTTGGCAACTCTATGATAGAAATGAATTTTTGTTTTTGTTATTGAGGATCTTAATATTTTGAGCGAATCATGCTGTGGTAATCTTCCTAATTATTTTCTTTCTGATTTATCAAGTCCCTTATTATTGGTAGTATTCAAGTTCCCTATAAATGGCTGCAGTTAACCTGATCAATCTTTTGTCGTATGAATTCTTTGACTTCATCTGCTCTTTCGAGATTGTTTTTTATTGCTTTGCATGTTTGTTACTACGTAGTGTCTCGATACATACAGTGATTTAGTGTCTCAGTACTCTACGCAGTCCAATTACACTCTTATACTGGGGAAATTGTTATGTAGCGATTTCCTTATAAATTTTTGTGAAATGATCTGCACAGAAAGTCGGTACAAGTTTTTACCAGCGTATGAAGGTGACAAACAGCAGATTCAATGGTTCTATAATGCATGCTGTGGCGTAGCACAGGTATGTTTCTGAAATATTCTCCTTCCACATTTGTTTACTCAATGCCTATCCTTAATGCCTTTCACTGTTATTAAGCAAGTTCTTAATCTTGAACAAGTTTTGCTTGTACATGATATGTAAATAACTGCATAATGAGGCGAAATTGAGGCCTGTTATGATGAAAGCAAAGTTGCTTGATTTCATACAGAAACATTGTCCTAATTTTCTGAACATCACCTTTGTAGGTTGTCAACACTGTACAAGTGCAACCAGGGAACTCCCCAGTGCCAAATCCATTACCTGCAAGTTCATCTTTGGCATCTTCAGAGGGCTCTGCACCCAGCAAGGAGGATGTTGAATTAGCGATGGCTATCAATGCCTCCATTCAGTCAGCTATAGCAGAGGGAGTGCCCAATGTTCAACCAACTGGACCAGCTACCAACAGCAATGGATGGGGAAACCCTCCAAGCAACTCTCTTAATGGATGGGGCCCACCGGATGCTCCAGCACCATCAAAGATTAGTGGCCAAGCCAAGGTCGATGCCCCAAGCAGCAGCACATATAATGGATGGGGAGAGCTTGTTGGAACAAGCTCTGGCCAAAGTTCATCGAGACCAGATAAAAGCCAAACCAACCCTCCGATTGTCATTCCACAGGAGGCGCTTCCAAGTCTTCCAACCCCAACTGCACCACCATTTGCTGAAGAAACCTTCTACAATGGCCCCATTCAGTATCCATCCATAGACTCCACACCTGTTGATGTTACCATGCCAGCTACCACCGAAGGTGTTACAGCAGCAACCTCTGCAAAACCTGGAGAAGACGAAGCAAATGCGAGCGGGAGTGGTAACACTCCTACTGGCACTTGCGTTATTTGCTTGGATGCCCCTGTGGAAGGGGCCTGCATTCCGTGCGGTCACATGGCTGGCTGTATGTCCTGCTTGAAGGATATAGAGTCTAAGAAATGGGGATGCCCTATTTGTCGTGCCACGATTAACCAGGTTATCCGCCTCTATGCTGTTTGATAAGTAGAATGAGTGGTCTGGGAGGTGTTGATGGATGGTTCTCTATGAAAGTTTTGATGGAATCATCTGTAACGTGAAATTATGCAATTATGTGGTTGTGCAGTTCGTACTGCACTGGAAATTACTACTGTGTAAAGTAGCTACTATATATAGATGTGCTATGTATATATATGTGTGCTTAAATATATTTCTATGGTGAGTTTCAGTAAATGTTGTTGCTACTTAGAGCTGATGTTGAGAAAATTGTACTTCTATCGCAAGTTCAGCTTGGTGCTGCTATCCATGTTGGGTGATTTGTCTCCCTCCATTTTTCACGCGTCTCTTATTCTGGTATGTAGACCGTCTACATGATTGAATGTGTCCAAGTTGATAAAGACATCAGAGGTCCATCTTGTCGGAGTCCAAGCTCAGCAGCCGTAGCACTTGAGCCTGGACAGCGCGGCGTTAATTTGGCAGATAATTGCCATCTAAATAAATTCAGTAGAGATTTTGATATATGGTGTGTTCTTACAGTATAGATTGGCCACCTCCGTTTTCTAAGTGATATCTTTCAAAATCATGGAGGTGTGTACATTTCTGTGACAGATGTCGATTTACGGTGCTTGAGAGTTTGATTTGCAACATTCCTGTAAGAAAAACGCTTATCCGTGCACCATCGTCAAGTTGGTCTACTAGTAAAAATTGCTCATTAACCGAGAAAGCAGTCTGAACAAATGTATAATGTGTATTCCGACAGTTGCATTGCTTCATCTTCATGCCAACAAGTTAAGATAGTATATGTACTACAATTCAAGAAGGGCCATAAGGATATGATCCCTCTGTCTACGCAGCGGTGGCGTGCACTGTGTCTGTGTCGCCCTTATCCTCGGCAAACCACCCAATGCGTGCAGCCACCGCGGTCAGCATCTCACCAGCGTCAAAGGTCAGTAGGCCGACGAGGACCTCGCGCCCAGCCAGCGAAATCTCCGGCAGGTCCTGGAACGCTAGAACTCCCACTTATTGGTGAACTCATCCATCATGTCCTCTGTATCCGCGTGCAAAAGTCTTCTCAGCGTAGCCGGAGCTTCCGGCCTTAAAGCACGCGGCCAGGATTGCTCCAATATTCGTAAACTTGGGGCATACGCGTCAGCGGGGATTCTGTGAGCAGCTAATTAAGGTAATGTGCACTCCCGTAATATCTGTTGATGTACTTCGACTGCAGAAAATAAAACCTTTACATCAGATCAAAAGCACGTTCAGATGCTGTTTAACTAAGATCGCCGACCAACAATGGATACCTTTTTTGATATGTTCGGGGTGTCTTGGGTTTTCACAGGATAAAATTTGTAGAATTTGAATTTTCAAATGCCTTCTTTTTCTCCGGGTCAATATCATCAATAGCTTTCTTCCTGGCTTCTTTAGCCTGCATTATTTTCGGGGAAATAGTTGAGTATTAGAATACACTACTACTTGCCTAGTAAAAATAATTAATACTCCCTCTATTTCTAAATTGTTGTCATTAGAATAACAATTTTAGTTCAAAAATGAACTAAAGCTATCGTACTCGACAATAATTTAAGAATGGAGGAAGTATTTCAGTTGATTGTGGACCTGTTTCAGCTCTCTCTTCCTTTCTCTAACCTTCTCTTTTACAAACTCCTGTTGAAGAAATGTGTCCGCAAATAATTAGAAAAGAAACGGCACCAAGGCAATGATAATACAGTTTATGTAAAATTCAATCCATTAAATTAATGTGTACTTTAAATTTTTCTTTCTCATCCTCCGGCACCTCCTCCTCTTCAAATATTTTATCAGCAAAATCCTGCATTAGAATATAGTGATTAATCACAGATGACATTTCATAAGTAGATACTAAAACTTCAGAACAGAACAAAACAAAAACCACACAAACCTTGTAATCATCAAATTTCCAGTCAAATTCGCAAACAATCTGCAACAAGCAGCACAATATAAACACAGTTATCCATAATAACAACCAACAGTTATTTATAACTAAAACATAGAGCAAAATGGAAGCACATCTATCTGAATAATGTTTGAAATGCAACATCTCAAAGGGGAAAGCAAACTAAACTTCAACTGAATTGTAATGTGTGAACATTCAACTGCAGGCTATCAGAATTTAAAAATCAGAGTCATAACACACATCCAGCTACTGACCACATTAATTAGCCAGGAGTCTACTGTCACACATAGCTTATAAGGTGAAATCAGGATAGTGATTGTACTGATGGAGACAAATATAACCTATGTAAGGTCACAGTGAAAGATATAACATGTGATGCAGACACTGCTGAACAGCATATTCTACAGCCAAGTAAGAGAACTAACATCACCATTTCTTAATTATTTAGGTAGCACACCTGATAAAAAACTCTCTAAAGTAAGCTTACCAGGGGCTCCCGAGGATATATGATATCAACAACTGTGTCATCTTTTTCCTCAGGAGGATTCAGTGGCATGTAATCTGCACCATATGAAATGAGGTTCATTAAAATTTAAATCATATCATCAAAATATTTAATGCCAGATATATTTTAACTGACTAAGCAACCTAAAGGTCCTAAACTAGTAGAACAGCTCAGAAATATGCGCAAGTTTATTTGAGAACATTGATTGAGCTGCATGGGAAATGTTTTAGAAGGTTTTAGATTGCAACCCCATAGGCAGTTATCTAGGAACTATGCTCTTTCCTGCCTAGCATTAAATTGCTTCCTACATGGCTACCCAGCTACCCCGAAAGTTAGAGATAGAAAGTACCAAAGACCAATCAGACACAGAAATGCACACAAACAGAAAGAAGAGACTAACTTGAGGCAGGATAATATGGGCTATCAAATCATAAGGAAACAACAACTATATGATTTGACATGAAATTACTAAAATATAAACAAGCCACTTATGACTTCTTAGTGGAAATAACAATCAAACAACAAACACAACCAGAGTTCATCGAAATTGAAAGCTGTCAATATAGTTTGATGACAGATTTCTTCAACTTCCATTCAAACAATTGAAGTATTTGTTTAGTGAAAATAAATCGCCCCTCATAGAAAGCTGCTGCACAGTCATTCTACTAATATATAGTAACAACCTCACAGAACATTAAGCAGAATTATATTATTGTAGCTTTTCACATGGCCTAAGTATGCCAAGGGTAGGTACTTACAAGAACCTAACTAAAGACACCACGTTGTCAAGGATCCAAAATAACCAAGTCAACAACAGATGATTCCAAAATATGGAGCCAATTCAGCTTACATGGCACGCAGTAGTCAAATTTCCTGACTCTCTCAGTTTTGAGATGCTTAAGCGCAGACCTGCAAAATGTAGCTGAGATTTATTAACTTCTTGTAGGAATGGCAGAGCTTAGAAGTGAGCATAAACCCATAATACTGACCTTCGCTGGGTGCAACCGAGAGTAAATATTTGTGTTTTCAAACTATCAATCCTGCTAAGCCTATCAACAAAGCAATAATAAAACAAGCAAAATCAGCTACAATGACACATGAAAGGATAAGAATATAATCAACAAAAAAGTTATGAATATTTCTCAACATAAATGGCAAAAAATTACCTGTCATCAAGTGGAACATAGGGGACCCATGCCATCTTCATAGCCTTCATTGGCACTATTTCTTCATCTTCCATTTGAACGGAAGTTATGCCCATTTTATCAGATGGAGGGAACGGACAGTCTACCTGCAATTGTTTTTTTAAAAAATCAAGTGCTAAGTTACATATAACTAAATGGTGCAGATTAAACAAAACTAGTTAACAAGTTCTTTGATGAAGCAACAAAGTTACATAAGACTAAACGCTGCATATTAGAGTCGGCAAAACCAATAACAAGATCAAAAGCAAAATAGTTTCGACTAGGAAACCCAAGTAAGGAAAGCACCGATGACATGAATTGTTACTGAACAATGAACATAGAAGGCACCAAAGGTGACACCCAATGACCCAAATTCAGGCTGGAAACATTACAGGTACTACAAAGACAGAAGGTACCAAAAAATGTGCAACCCAAGTTTGGACTACTTGCCCGACTTTTCATGTTCATAATTGAAATGCGCATTTTCCATAAATGCATATTTCTAATAACATGTTCTGTTATTCAACAGAAAATGTAATCATGGATAAATCTTCAGTCAAAAGGTATGATGAGAACTTACAGCAACTACAACAGGAATCAATACTATGTTGTTTGATCCACCATTAACATCAAGTTGTTGAGCTGCATGACAACAGAAACGAGCCAATCAGACATGCATGGTACAATATTCAACAGAGCTGTGAACAAATAATGTAAAAAGTGAATGCTAAAACGTGCTTTATGCATCCAAACGGTCCATATTGTGGCAGAGTCATAGAGAAGCATATTGATAGTTATCAAGATAAAAGTTAAATTTACCTCAAACCTTGTTGATTACTAAAACATTACTAAATGTAATTAAAAAGCATGTATAAAGAATCAACAGTAGCAAAGTTTGCCAAGCTAGCTGGAAAACATATTACCAATACAATAAACAACGACTTGTTGTTACAGAACAACTTGGTATAAGGCACTAAAATATGCAACCTATCAAATTTGCGCCCCAAATTCAGTCTGGAATCATAATAGAACAATACAGCCAGAAGATACTAAATGTGCAAACAAAATTAAGACTACCTGTGAAGATTTTTATCTTCAAAGTGACACATGCATTTTTCATTAATACATTTTTTTTCTAATAACATGTTCTGGAAGTCAATAGTAAACATATTTATGATATGAATGTTCAGTCAAGAGGATCTGATCAGAACTTAAAGCAACTGCAACAGGAATGAGCGAATCATTTATTAATATCCAACAGTAGCAGAATTAAGCTTTAAAGATAACTGAAAAGGAAGTATATACTTACGCTCAGTGCCTCCAAACACGTACACCGTCTTTCCGTACAGATCCCCCCCTTGTTCTAGTGCTTTCTGCTCACCGACAATAAATGACACATGTCAATGTGACGGGAAGCTAAACGGTCCACCAATAAAAACTTAAGAAACAAGATTTGACCACAGTATACCTCTAAATTCTCAAAATTCCAGTTGAACTCTCTTATCTTGTCCATGTTTTCCCACTGCAGATTCCATAACAAGTTATTTAAGTTGTCAAAAGCAAGGCACAATGAGTGGCTTAAACTGCATGTTATGTCCATGTACACATGAAGGTAGGAATAGGCACAAACCTCAGTCCCCACAGAAAAAGCTGATAGCCACAGATCCTCCTGAACAAAGCAAGAAGCCATTAACCACGAGATGCATAAATCTAAAAGCAATTAATACAGAAAGGGCAGTATACACAAGAGTAAAAAGCAATTAAGATATAGTGCAAGAACTTTCAGAAAATGGCCACACCAAAAGTTTCGTTGAACAAATGCTGGATCTAACCCAAAAACAGTACACTGCATACGTGATGTGACGACTTGTTTCTGATCAGTCCACCCGCTATAATCTCGATGCACTAAATCTACCCGCACAACTCGATCGGCCAGAATCTAACAAGGCGAACCAACCATTCGAGAAAGGCCATCCTAAAGCATTCTTACCAGATTCCTCTTCTCGGGGAAGTACTGATCTGTCACGGCGCTGGGCTTGATCGACGACTTGGCGCGCTTGCCCCGCCCCCGGGCCGGCTCCTTCACCGCGGCCTCCTGCTTGCTCGATTCAGCGGCCACCGCCTCAGGCTTGCTCGACTCATCGGTCGCCGCCTGCGCTGCCGCCGTGCGCTTCTTGCCCCTTGGACGCGCCATTCGTCTTCCTCTCGAGTTGTAGGGTTTGGATTGGGAATTCGAGTTATGCGTTGGGGAGAGGGATATGGATGGAACGAGATCGTCTGCCGAACGGCAGCGGGCAGTGCGCTCGTCCATCCTCCATCCAACGGTGATAGTTTCTTCTCAGCTCAGGCATGTGTTGCGCGGCCCAACAAGGATATCTTGGCCCATCGCCGGCTCCCAAGTCCCAACTCAAGGTCAAGGGCGCTCTGGTTCCCAGCTCAAGTCAACGCCACCGGCCGCCGCCGAGCACGACAGGGTCGATCCTCACAGCTCACGCCGTATGGGAGGGGCGAGCCACCGCGCCACCGGCCGGCCCATGCCCTTCGGCGTACGAGACGTCTTCGGCTGCCGCTGCTAGCCACGAACGGATGGGGTCGAGGAGCTTGCGCCAGGTGGTGGCGGCAGGAGCAAACGGAGGGCCATATTCGCTGCTCTCAATTGCTAATCTCGCGACCAAGAGAAGGCAGTGATAGGATTAATAAAATTAAATCGAGAAGAACGGCGGCGGAGGCATCCTGCGCTCGATTTTGCTTGTTTTTGAGGGTTAATGTTTTCTATTCCTAACCCTATGCAAAGCTCCACGAGCAGCCATGGCGTCCTTCAGTTTTTCATTTTCCTTGTGCTGATGTGAAGAGAGGAAGAAGGTAACTGTTGGGCCGGTTGGGCCGTTGGAGCCTGCGTGCGAACCAGGAATGACAGCAAGTAGCGGCATCACCGTTGGATGGAGGATGGACGAGCGCACTGCCCGCTGCCGTTCGGCAGACGATCTCGTTCCATCCATATCCCTCTCCCCCGCTACTACCGCGACCGTCCCTTCCGCAGCTCCAAAATCGCATCGTCTTCTAACTTCGGCCCCCTCAGCACCAGGCACCAGCACGCCATCGCGGCCTCAGCTCGCGCGGCAGAAGCCATGGCTAGGAAGCGGGTCTCTTCTATGGATCTATCTCTCAGAACATTCTTGCCTTTCTCTAGAACAATCCAACTTCTTCCCAGAACAATCATCTTCATGGTCAGAACAATTTCTGAAAACGCTAGAACAATTTTTCTAACTGTTGGAACAACCGGAGCTGTGAGAGAACTCGAGCAATCGGCGCGGCGCCAGGCAGGGAGGCGACGCGGGAGAGCCAACTTCTTTCCAGAACAATCATCTTCGTGGTCAGAACAATTTCTGAAAACGCTAGAACAATTTTTCTAACTGTTGGAACAACCGGAGCTGTGAGAGAACTCGAGCAATCGGCGCGGCGCCAGGCAGGGAGGCGACGCGGGAGAGCGGGGCGACGACGGCGTGGAGAGGCGTGGCGACGGCGGCGGCGAGGAAGCCGGGCTACGGCGGCGTGAGGTGGCGAGACGACGGCGGCGCGATGAGAAAGCCGGGCGGCGGCGGCGTGGGAGGCGAGGCAACGGCGGCGCCCCA
>LAPY01001692.1:95040-107307 GCA_000970635.1 Eragrostis tef
TTTGTGGGGGGGGGGGGGAGGGGGCTTTCCTATCCACCGTGTAATATGTGTGATGTACACGTCTCAATATGTTATTCATTTTTGTTTTCATTGGATGAACAGTATGAATTGTATTGCAACTTTTCTTCGGAGGTGGTAGTTATTTTCTCCCCCTTTATACACAAGATAACACTATTTAATAAGTGGTCACTGAAGCATGGACACTGAAGAATCAGGCATTCAAGCGTCACTTACATCCTGTATTGTTATTCATGTTTTCTTTTTCTTCTGCGGGTAATCAATTATTCATGGCTGTCTTTTGTCAACGTTGAAACTCAAATTTTCAAGTAGGAATATTGTACAGATAATTCAATCGCTATGAATAGAGTAAACATTAGAAAGTCATTCACTTTTTTGTATTATTAATGGATAGTTTAGTTTTAGTAGTTGGTATGGATGTTTGGGTTAGTTGGAATCACGTAACATGGGCTTCAATATTTTTATGTTTTTCACATATATATAGATGAGTTGTCAGGTATTTAATTTTCTATAGCATATAAACTTTACTGTAATATTTATATTAGTTAAACTCTTACCTATAGATTGCTTGTATAATTTGTTGAGCTATTTGTGCCATGATGAGGGATTTGATATGTACACATACTTCTCCAACTTCACCGTGACTGTGGCCAGCTAAATTAGCCGTACTCCAAACTGCAAACTTTTATCTTTTTACTAGAGCATGATCTCTAAACTCACGACATGATAGTATAAACTCATCAACTACTTGAGCTTCATATGTTTCTAGCACATCACGAAACTTTCTTGATGTTAACCACGAGAAAAAAAGTCGATCGAGTTGGTATATCATTTCATTACGAGAGAGATAATGGGCCTGTTCGGCTGCTCAGTTTCCTTCTACTGCTGGCTGCTTTTGCTACTGTGCATTGTTTCGCTAGTTGAATCTTTGGCTGCAAACCAGCTGGCTGTTGGCAAACCAGCCGGCTGTTGGCTGCTTTCTTTACCAGCCGAACAGGCCCAATACCAAAGGGAGGGAAAGAAAAGTCATGTTGTGTCAGATAATACTCAAAAGATACTCTTGCATCTTGTCATCCACGAAATAGACTTTTAGTTACTTCCGGTGAGATTTTTCTCTAGGAAAAAAATAAAACACCATTCGTGTATTGCTACTCCACTACTAATAGGATCCACGCCTCTTTCTTCCTTATGACAAGAATAGATGTTAACTTGGAGTTATTCTACTCTAATTCTACTTACAAACAGGCAGCATAGAGTCCCATAATATCTTCCCTGATGTAGTAATTTCATAAATTTTTGTGGACAAGATTTTCTTTCCTCCTTGATGTTCGGTGGACGATAGTTGAGCACAATTAGTAGGCTAGAAAACAAAAATGAATACCGTAGCCTTGGAAATTGAGGGCACATGGCACTGTGGTCCCATATTTCTCCATCATATATTGATGTCTGATTTTTATGGGGAAGGATATGCATGTTACCCTTGACCGAATATTTAAAGCCACCCTCTCTTTTGATTTTGTCTAATTATATCTTGAATTAACCAAACTAGCTCGTATTATGCCTCACAAAACACTCCCCACTAAAAAAACCTTTCTAATTCCTTCATATTCTGTAATCAACTAATACTTCTTAAATGAAACCATCCAAAGTCGTAGAGATAACTTGAGTTGATCAATCATACTATTTTGTTAACATTTAATCAGCAATGTGAAAATTTATCATGAAATATTTTTTTAAAAAATAGGAAACTTTCCATTTTTTACTCCTAAAAATAGAAAATGCCACTCGACCCTATCAAACTTCTCAGAAATAATCCAACTTGGGAGTGAAGTTATACGACATCACAAATTTGATGAAGAAGTGAGCCAAAACTAAGAAATCTTTGTTGTACATGGGGTACATTACGAGTGAAACAAATATATTTGTCATTAGTAGTACTGAATGGAAACATTAGTAGTACTGAATGGAAAATTAACCGTTAGGCTTTACATACCGGCCGTGCCAACAAAATGTCATTATTATTTGTGATCAAAAGCGGCAAGGAATTCAATATGACACAGGGTTTCCCTTAGCACTTGCTCCGCTAGTGAAGATACAGAAAGTGTGGTAGTATATGGATTTACTTTTTCACGTCACTATTGTTTATTCTTACGCCCTTTTGTGTAGGGATAAGTCTCTATCAACGTGACAAATGACAAAGAAGGAGTGACATGTGCAAGTACAGCCAATTCAAATCACCAGTCTAGCTAGAGCATGGGCCATTAGGTTTCGCTCATGTAGCTGATAGGTGTGTTTGTCTCCCTAAAGCTTCCTGTCCTTTTTCTGCTTTGGATAAAATGTTACTCCCTTGGTTCCCGAATAATTGTCATTCTCGCATTCTACCAAATTCATTGAAAATTCTCTGAAACTAGACAACCTGCCTGTCCAGGTTCACTGAACATTCTATGAATCTGGACACTCCAAAACACTCCCAGAATGACAATTAAACTGGAACGGAGGGAGTAGTGCTCATTGTTGGGCATGTTAGTTAGATATATATCATCGCAACCTTATTGCTTAAGCTGCTGCAGCTAAATCGTTGCAAATAGCAGATGTATGCCTGTGTCCCATAATTAAATTTCCTTGAAAGTTTTTTTTCCCGAAAGACCCTTGAAAGTTTGACACTTGTCTGGTATCAGTATATACTTATGTGAGCCAACTTCGAGTTTGTTTGTGGAAGAACGGCAGATCCATCACCGTCAGGACAGAAGGGACACCACCGCGAGTGATCTCATGTTTTCTCTGAACAATAATATAGAAAAGACTTGAGAGGAGGACAGGGAGCGAGAGACAACAAGATATGGCAGAGCGCCAACAAAACCCAGCTGGAAAACAAGCAAGCAAAGCGATGGCGGTGGAGCTGCAGCTCAGCAGCACAGCACTCCTCCACTCTGCACCTCATAATATGCAAAGGAGAACCGCTGCAAAAGAGATAGTACTATTCTTCAAGCCAAACGCGGTTTAGCGAGTACAAACTCTGGCCAACAATGAAATCTTTGGCTCCGTCCTTGCCGGCGCGGTTCTCGGCCAAGTCGGCGACCTCAGAATGTAATCATAGCGCATGAATTAGATGAGATGGAGCGTACGTTGACACATTTAGAGGAAGAGACTGCTCATTTTGGTTAAAATGAGACTGAAATAGTTTACAGAATTACAGGTCACTAATTTACTGGACACTGGACATCTCCCTGGCAAAGCTGGTTGCAGTATTAGCACTACCTTCAGTTGCAGTTGCATAGCATGTGAAACAGAGAAAACAGAGAAAAGCTACTGATGCTGCTCCAGGTCACACAGGGAAATCTCCCACAACAGTGCTTGACAACCGCATTCGATACAAGAATACTTTTTTTTTTGGTTACCAAGCCAGTGTCTAGATACTGACTCAGCATTCACTAAGTCTAATAATGTAAGCTAATGCAGTAATGCTGCAATGTGAACGGACGAAACGCGGCTGCAAGCCCTCCCAAGGCTCCCATCCCATGTGCGGGCAGGAGCTAGTGGTACACGCAGACATCCAACCTCCAACCGCCAAACAAGTGTTCGGTTCATTCGGCGCCGTCCCCAACTCACTCTTCTTCTTCAGGTCAAGCATCTGGAAGCAATGCCACACCACACCCGAGTCTATTGAGCCTGGTGGTCCCGTTCCCAATCCACTTGTGTTGGTGCCTTGGTGGACTTGCACTCGATCGATCCATGATTTTCGGGCTTACGACGTTGACGCAACTGCAGAAGCGGTTGTTAAAAATGTTAACTACCTTTTTTTTGTTTGACACCAAATGTTAACCACCTAGCAGTAATATATGATTGTGTTATTTTAGGTAGACAGTGACGGGGGTGAATCCTGCACACGCGCTTATTGTTAAAATGCTAACTGACACTCCACTAGCCACTTGTTATGTGTATATAGCTGATGGTGATAAGCTTAGTTGTTATCCAGCTGATAAGCAAGCTGGGTCAGACTCCACGTTGATGCATGACATCTCAAACATCATGTGCAGCTCCAATCGCAGCGCGACACGCCAGCATCGAGAGCTCAATTATCAAACAGCCAGTGCTGCTTTGCTAGGAAATGATGCTAAACCAGCAGCAAACTAATAACCGAGTAACATGCGGAGAAGGAAAATCCCGAGCCCCAGAGATTGTGCTGTGCGATATTCCTCTTCAGGTGAGGTCCAGACGGGCAGGCATGTGCCCAACTGCCCTGGGGTTTGGTAGAGGTCTTGAAGCTGCTGCGTTGTACACAGCTCACAGATTAGGCAATCCAGTTAGGCGACGATGAGTATTGAAATCCGGAACTCATGCGTAGAATTGCTTTGGGTTTTTTAGCTACTAGGAAAGTTTGGCAGCATGGCTGTTTAGGGATCTCCACGGTTCCTCACATCTCTGTTTCTGTTATGTGCCACTTGACCATACAAGAAGGATGACGTTGGCAGATGATTCATGACTTGTGCGTGCTTCTCTTATCATCATCGCCATAATATATGATGGAAGATTGAGAGCTCAATGTACCGTTGGACTCTGATGCCTAATCAAGCAGAAGCTGACTCTGTCGCTACGGTTCACGTCATGAAGCACACTGTATAAGATGATGATCGAGACCCACTTTGGACTGTGGGCCAAAACAAACCCAACAGAGAAAAGAGGCCCTCTTTGGCTCCGTGAGTGGGCGACCGCCTAGGGCCCAGCCGAGATAGAGGCCCAAAAACTTTCTGCCCAGTTTACAACCTTAGCCAAAATAAGAAATAGCCCAAGCAAGCAAAAAATTGCTAACAGGCAGGGAGGCCCCCAAGCAAGCATATAGAAGCCACCATCAGATCGTTTTTTTGCCTCGCCACGGATTGTTCGCGCTTGCCATCCACTGCTTGTTCGTCTTCCTCGCCGCTCGCCTTCACCTGGTCTTTCATAATAAAGAGATAGATGAAACTGCTACGAAATAACTTATTAGCAGATTAATAGATCACTTCGGAATGGGATATACATCCCTTATACTGGATCAAATAAAGGCTCAGGGCTTCCATCAAGCCACTGCTACATCAATTTCTTTATGCGAAATTTCAAAAAACGAATAGCCTACTCCTCTGTATCTCACGTCGGTTTCATATTTATAGGAATTGGTTCCATAACCAACATTGGACTAAATGGAGCTATTTTACAAATAGTTAACCTCACCTTCCTCAAGCGCGGGTTTCCTTTACTAATTTTGTTCTCTCTATGCGAACCCCCTTTCTTTCTCGTAAGACTGGAGATGCGGGTAGGGCTGAAAAAAGCAGGTAGGGCTGAAAAAAGCAAAAAAAAAAGAGTCAAATCGCACCATATCTATAATAAGTAAATGCTTTTATTTCCCTGAGGTTGTTGGAATTATTTGGTCTTGGTGATTGGGGACTTAGGGGTTAGGGCTCGCCACTCACGGATCTGTTCAAGGATTAGGTAAATCCCTGCCTATTACTTTGTTAATTGCATACGTTTCCCATACTATATTAGTCTATGTTTTTCCTATCTAATATTCAAAGTTCAGGTTAGGAAAGTAATGTTGCGTAGGAAATATTTGTTCGGCTTCTAATTAACAAATTGGCTATATGATGTACGGAGAAGAATATCTTAGATATCATTTATCTTGGTACTTTCAGTGATGGTTTTGCATCAAGAAATGCTGGAAGGAGTAGTGGTTCTGATGGAGTTTGGGGTTTCCTTGTCACTCGATCGAGGTGATCTATTAGCTCTATTTTTCTGTAACAATTTTCACTGTAGTATTTTAATAGTTGTTGAAACCTATTAGAAGTTTTTTTTGAAGGAATGCCATCCGGCGAGCTTTATTGATTTGAGAAAATAGTTACATTGTTTGCCAGAGCGGCTATGATAAAGTTGGGTGGTTCATCAACCCAAAAACAAGAATTACGAGAATGAAAAGCTACTCTAGCCAACTCATGAGCTACTTGGTTGGACTCCTATTACAATGTTCGATTGAGATGTCATCAGACCCTCTCCACATAGTGCTACAATCATCAAAGATAGCTGCCGCCGCCGTAGCCAAGAATCCTCCCTCGATCATGGTTTCAACAACCTGTATACAATCAGTTTGCATGATGAAACGGTTGCAACCGATGCGCTGGGCAAGTAGCAGGCCTTCTCTTTGACATTTCCAAAATACTATAACAAATTAAAGGAAACAAAGATACTAATAGCGGCATATGTTATGTTGAATTTCGTGTGCCATTTTGACATTCTATTGTAAAAAAGAATTTGTTTCTTGTCAGATGACTGAGATTTTGTATATCTCTCAGTCTCATATTTTCAGAAAAACAAAATGTACATGTGAAACATTTATTTTGTGAAGCTGGAATAATTTTTTATTGAAGCTGGAACATTTAGGTCCTAGATGACTGAAATCTTATATATTTCTTAATCACATTTTACGGACCCAGTAAAATGCAAGCGTGGAAAACATTGGTTTATTGAAGCTGGAACGATTTTTTCTTTAGCTGGAACATTTTTATTATTCAGCAGAACATTTTTCGAGGAATAAGACTGAAGAAGAGTGGGAAGATCTAGATGATTAGATCCATATCCAATAGTTGAAAAGGTGACTAAGGGATTAGCAAAATCTCAGTCACATAAAGAGACACACCCTTGTTGCAAGGAGACATCGAATTCCAATATGTCCAGCGTTCGTTGCAACTTCACATTGAACTTTACCATTTTTTTGGCTTACTATATTGGTTCTAGCTGGCAATAGGTCAATTAAACGAGGTTAAAGAGAGATACCATTTTTTTGGC
Organism: Eragrostis tef; assembly: GCA_000970635.1. Lineage (NCBI taxonomy): Eukaryota > Viridiplantae > Streptophyta > Magnoliopsida > Poales > Poaceae > Eragrostis > Eragrostis tef. The sequence continues at coordinate 101,872 of LAPY01001692.1, forward strand.
TTACTATATTGGTTCTAGCTGGCAATATATATATTATTAGTCAATTAAACGAGATTAAAGAGAGGTAGAGAGAGAGCATGCATCGCTACGTCCAACAAGGGACGCAGTGCCTCATGATGCATGTCAATGGGTACCTGTTATTCGAAACGTGAGACAGGTACCCTGTTAGGAGCTGAGTAGGGGCAGCATTTTGCACCACAGTGATATAAATAGTTGAAGATTATTCCCCATCGGGTGAAGCAGGTGTTGGTATGTTCCTCCTGTCCCCTTCACGACACCTCCCTGTAAGCTTTATAACCATTGAAGCATGGAAATCCTAAAGGTATAAATGTTTTGGTGAATGGATAAGAACCATGCAATGTGACTAATGAACTTGTCTAGATTTATCATTATAGGTCACATGAGTGGGGTTATAAATAACAATCAATTTTATTATACAAATCGAGACAAAGGATGATTGGTTGCTACATCAACTCGAAGGAAGGACTTGATGGAGTCGTGGCGATGGATGGATCAAGGCTAAGGACATGATAGAATCAATCAAGTGTAGCTTGATTAGATGTTTAGTTTGAGTCCATAGGAAAAACCAGACTATCAAGGGGTTCGAGTTGGCACTCCTAGGTTCACACTAGTTTAGAGATCTATGGATGCATGGTGAGTCTCTCAGGTACTAGGGTGATAAGGTGGAAGTGCAACAACCAAGGATGATGAAGTTGAAAGCTAGGATCAAGGAGAAGATCAAGTTTCAGCTGGAGTTAAGTTACCATATGATACGGTGCCAATCACTGTACGATACGGTGATTGCAGAGTCTGGAGCTTAGAGAAGTGAAGTCTGCTGGGAAGATGTGCTTAAGTCACCGTATGATACGGTGGGTGTCACCGTATGGTCAGAAGAGCACCGTATTGTTTCCAGAGACTTGGGTTTTGCTGAGAGAAGAAGTCAGATGATCACCATATAGTACGGTGGTAGTCACCGTATGATACGGTCGACTACCGTAATGTTTCTCTAAAGGATCACTGTGTGTCTAGTCACCGTATGATACGGTGGACACCGTAATGTTTCCAGAGAGTTGGCAGTTGCTGCGAAGAAGAAGAGAAAAGAGGAGAAGAGATCACTGTATGATTCGGTGATGGTCACCGTATGATACGGTGCTATGAAGACAGCACCTCACAAAGAAGAAAGGAAGACCCAGTCGAGCGGTACAATCACCGTAGGTCACCGTATCATACAGTGATCTGGAAAATCTGGGCAGTTTTCAGCAACGGCTAGTTTTGTGGTTGGAGCCTATAAATAGTTGGTTGCTCACCTCTTGGAGGTGCTCTTGGCCAGAAAAAAGAAGGGAGGTGCTGTCAAGAGCCAAAGTGAAGGAGAAAGAAGCACTTATAAGGGAATTGATGATCCAAATGCTTGAGAGAGTAGCTAGTTTGCATCCATGGATCTCTAGGCTAGTGAGTGCTTAGGGAGATCAACTAGAGCTGTTACTCTTGGTCTATGGCAAGGTCTAGACCGGTTAGTAGTTGGTAATGAGCTTGCCAAACGGATTTTGAAAGTTACTACATGTTTGTACACGGTCTTTGAGCTTCCCGTTTGAAAGAAGCATCATGAGTGGAGCGCCCTTTGGACCGTATCACATACGGATCCTTACCTTCGGAGAGCATCCGAAGTTGCCGGCGGGACGTGCCCGTTGTTGACGGTCGTTATACCACAATTTCGACCGTCACATAGCTCAATAAATAAGGAAGAATTGACACTTCTTACTAGCATTTTATTTATGAATAATCTATTTCCACATGTACCTCTAGTTGTTAGTGTGCAGGTGGAAAACAGGGAATATCCAGATAAACACATGTCCCAAAACCCAAATCCAACACTTCTATAAGTCAACGATGCCGCGGGAATATCCTATCAAGATAAAAAGGCCAAATCCAACTCAAATTCCAGAACTGGAGGCTGTAGCACCTGGAACAGAAGGCTAAAGGCCAGTGGGGAGCCAACTGCCAAGGCCCAGCCCAGGAGGGGTCAGGCCCAGGCCAGCCGACCTCGGCCTGGCAGGTAGGCCTCCTGGGCCCAACTTTCTATAGCGGTTGCCCATCGACCTCTAGAGGTCAGTTCCGCCTGCAATAAATGCCACCAACCTAAGGAACCGCCTCTCGGAACCACCTTTCAAGCCTATAAATAAAGGGGTACCCCCCTCCTAGAGAACACACACCACAAGAGGCTCATTACCTCCTCCTTCTTACCTTAGAGCTAGAGGCTTGTGTAGGTAGAGTTAGACTAAGTAGTGGGCTACCCTCGTGGGTATGCTCTTGTATCCTTCTCTTGTAAGACTTGTTCTCTATCAATGATTCATCGTTCATCATATAGTAGTTGTGTGCTTATGTTGTTTGTTCATAGTCTAATTATGTTCTTGTGTGATCGTTCGTCGTTCGTTCTTGTTCGTTCATCATTCGTTCATCTTTCATCGATGAACATTCATGGTCATTCATAGGGCGTTCTTCGTTCGTTCACATTTGATCATCGATTATGAATGTTCGTTCTTCATCGTTCATTGTTCATCGCTCATTCCTAAGCGATGAATGCCTATGCATGACGTAGTACTAGATCTGATCCTTGTCTCGTTTATATTAGTTTGGCTAGTTGTTTATGGCTAGATATCGAGTTCATTGTCCCGTAAGGGAAGCTCTAGGTTTACCGCCCTGCGGAGTGCCTCGAGGGACTTAGAGTTATGATGAGTGATGCTATTATGGTGCTAGGTTCTCTTTCCATCCTTGTTTGTGCATGTGCCCCACGGTTTGTAGAGGTAGGTGGCAGGTGGTGACAGCCCTGTCCACTCTTCCGTAATCCTCCACGTTTGGATATGGCATAGGAGTTTATACAAAAGGTCGGCGTGGCTTGGCAGACCAAGCCTATACCGGATCTTCCGATGGTGTCTAGGGATAAGCTCTTGGCTCTTGCTAGTATAAACCTGACTTAGGTAGATCGTTAGTACGTTGTATGATGATGTACAATAGGAGTAGCAACCCGTTAGTTAGTCTACGATTCTACTTAGATTTGTCTCTCGCCTTTTATCATGAGAGTGGAATCCTCTATGTGTGCCACACTATCCATTATCTATCTTTATCACTTACCCCTGCATTGGATTATGGCTTTGTCTATCATTGTACTCCATTGAGCATAAGTACAATTGTCAATCATATCTTCCTTTAGGAAAATATAAATAACGATACCCCTGAATACTCACGGGTGAAATGCTATACGGGTTATCCGTGCGCTTGCGGATCCTTTCCTAATAGGAATACCGATAAGACATCGTTAGCACTAGTTGCTATTGGTGGATTATCTGGTTATATTTATGCAAGACTCTAAACCCACGATGGCGTCTCTGGCGATATGCTGGAATATTGCTCTAGGCCTAACCAGCCTTGGTGATATTTCTAGTGTGCCATAAGAAACGCCAACACCCGTGGCTTCACTTGGAGGGTGAAGAAGTGCGCTAGAAAGGATCGCCATCGAGCGGAGGGCCGGGTCAAGACTCCGACAGGAGTGACCCAACGTGGAGTAGGAGAAGACGCCATCCTTCCGGAGCATCCTCTTACTCTCCTCTTTACTACTCGCATTTACTTACCTTATTATATGATGCTTGCTAGTAGTACTTGAGTAGTTTGCTTACTTGTGTTCTTGATATTTGTTCATTACCTACTCGTTTTACTTGTGTGCTTATTTCATATCTAGTGTACTCTTATAGTTGCTTTCATATATCTATTAAGGACTCTCCTTAGTGGGTTATAGTACTTGTTCTTCTACCTAGGTTTGCACTCTTTTTAAGTCTCTTGCTAGTTATAGCTCTTACTTGTTACTTGTTCCCTTGAGCTAGTTAGAGACTATATCCTTTCTAGTATAGTTAGATGCTTGATATCTTTAGACACTAGAATGGCTAGGTTAAGAACTCTCCTTAGTGTGCTTGCTTAGTTTTTTTATAACTACTTGTCTAGGAGTTATGTGGGAGAAATTGTTAGAAAAGTTATAAATAGTTTTAGACCGATTCACCCCCTCCCTCTCGGTCACAAGACTTTCAACCCTCCCCCCCTCCCTCCTCCCCCCCCAACAAAAAAAAAACAGTTGCCACATGGCTGGTAGCATGACTAGAGATGTGTACATTTTTGAACTAAAAAGTGGCTAGAGATGTGTATATGACAATATAAATTGTTAAATCATGCCATCTGATGTTCAACCATTCGGTGAGCTAGGCCTTGCTCTTCATTCACACTTTCGGTGCTGCCAAACCGAAGCTCATTCCTAAACTTACATAGTAGGCGAATAAGCACAATAATTTAAGTTTTTCAGTCAATTTCTCGGTGAGATAGGGTTTGTAGGACATGTTAGATGTTTTTCATACATTGGTAGGTCGATCGACCAACTGTTGACGACGATGGTTTGTGCAGTTGTCGATGATTTATTGACCACGGAAGTGAATGCTATGGATGCACCTGGATGAGCCACCGACCACAAATGAGGAGCATGGCGCTGCTCGATCTGTCGGGAATACTAGAACAAGGAATCATTCCTTTCTTGTATATACCGTCACTACGGGACCTCCTCCTGTAGGCAGTATTATGTGATAAAGCTAGGTTTTGTTTGTTTTCCACCTAGGAGAGAGCACTTAATGAATTATGATATATAACTTGGCATGTGAATTGTTACGGTTTGACTATAATCTTAGACATGTTTGTTTTAGGTTACAGATTAAAAGTTGGATTATAAAAATGGGGTGGGAAACAATCATGCCAATAGTCTCTTTCCTTCTCTAAATTGTTTGAATTGATCAATTCACTGGTTTACTAATTTATAAACTCATTAATTATATATATCAATATTTTTACAACCATATTCAATATTTGTTTTGAAATATATAACAACAATTTTGAAATGAGGGGTGAAAATTCTGATGATATTCAAACACTACGGACTTATTTTTGTAAAATGTTGATATAGTTTAAGAAAATATTGAAAATTTTAAAAATCAAAGTGCAAAAATATGTCCATGTGACATCCCATTCGTTGTACTAAGGAACACAATATTTGAGATGGATTTGCAAATGGAGTTATGATTCCATGATATTAACTCAAAAAACAAAGAAGAAGAAGAAGAAACGGAAAAAAAAAACAATGTGAAAACCTTTGAAGGTCTGTGGTCTTTCTTGGACCGGGCCTAGGCAGCCCTGCAGCTTAGATCCACAACTCTTTAGTGGCTTTCCTTTCATCCGGCTGTCGGTCCTTTTGATCACATTTAGACACTGCTGATGGTCCGGAAATATATTTTGGATCAAAGATACTGTTTTACAATTTGAATACCCATAGTCACCTCTGACTAACACAATTAGAATATTTTTCTTTTTGTTTTAGAACCCCCCCCCCCCCCCCCCCCCCCCCCCCTT